>PVHX01003615.1:0-51838 GCA_004024805.1 Geosciurus inauris | reverse complement strand
TAGATGTCAGTATGTAGACATACACAAAGTCTTAGAACTAGATAAAATCACCAGGGGAGGGCTTACAGATAAGTGCTTCTCACTGATGATGAAAATGTTTCCTAGAAAATATTTAGGAATTTATAGGGGCATTCAGTGGGCAGGAGTCAAAGATGTCCTATAATATATTCAAAGTCCTGAATAAACAAGACCTTTTAAACTGCAGTCTCCCAAGTTTTTTATTGTTCTGCCAGACATCTGTATAGTTGATCTGCAAATCAACAAAAAAACACAGATCTGAGCCAACTGACAGTCATTATTTTTATCTAATTCACATATTAATTTTCAGTATGCAATTTTGTTTGGATGAGACTTTTCAGCATAAACCAATACAAAGGACTACTTAAGAGTCCTTTGAGTCCTTTCCATCTTAATCTAGGACTTAACTAATTTTTCCCTGATTATATAACATTTCTAGGAGCAACCATTTAATTCAGTCTTTCTCTACCATGTACAACAGAAAAAAACTTTGGTAAGTTGTTTTGCCACTGGAAGATAGAAAATAGTAGTCAAGAAAGGGAAAACCAAGAACAAGCAGAAATTTTAAAAATGTGTGTAGTCCAGTGAGTTTTATATCACAGAGGTCTAAAATCCTCCATTTGAGAATTTCCAAGAAAACAGTAAATAAATATTTTGAATTGCCCTCAAGTTATCTGTTCTCATAGCAGAACAAATATAGATAAGTAGTTTCATGATCTCAAGGGAATGAAATAGAAAAGCCCATACAAATCTGACTCTTGTCTCCATATAAAATGTAGCAAGGAGAGAGCAAGCAGCAGTTAGCTGTGCAGTGGAACAGAATATTATCAACAAGGGAAAATTAACTTGACCCAATAATCATCAAAGTACTCATGGTATATTTTATCTCCTTTTGATTTTTCCACCTTCTACTTTGTCCCCTCATCCTTACCTTTTCCTTCACTCTACTTATTTACAATCCGAGAGAGGAAAAGTTGAGCACAAGATACACAAATATGACGCACACTGCAGAAACCTAAGAGGTCTAAAATCAAAATAGCATGCTATTGCCGGGTTCATCTCAATCTGCAATTTCCTTTAAAGATCCCAAAGGAAAAGGAGGATGTTCAACATTTGTGCATTTCACATCACTACAGGAACATTCTATTCTTTCTTTATCCCAGGTAAGGGCTTATAGTGAGGCTTTACCTTTCATGATGCAGATAGTAAAGAATCCAAGAACCTTTGAGTTAGATGAGACCTTACTTCAACTTCCCTTTGGTAAAAGAAAATCCAAAGTTTAAAGAGAGTAAGCATTAAATGTTCAGCCAAATGTCATACAGAACTAGTTTTTGGCAAGATCTGTAGTAGAGTCCAGGTTTCTCAGCCTTAAAATTACCTTTCTAATATACCAAGTGGCTCCGACATGTTTTTCCTGTATTCATGAAAAGAATCTAAGTATTCAAATTATCTTTTTAAAAAAGTGTATTATTTCAAAGCATAGAATTCTGATCTTATAAAACAAAACACAGGGACTAAATCTGCTATAAAGTCCCCAAAGATTTGTAGTTTGGTAGTTTCCTGTTTTTAAGCTGTGGATCAGAAATCCATAAACTGGGCTGCTTTCATCGCTAAAGTAATTGTCCTGACATGTCATTAGACTGCATCTCATATATAAAAACCAAAGCCAGTGGAAAACAGGCTCAATAAATAGGCATTCTACTTTGCAGGTTATGTTAGCTTCAAGATCTTCCAGTTACTAACAAGCCATACGTGTAGGCCTACTGCTGATCTAATAATTTCAAATAAGTCCAGCTTATGTTCCCATACTTTCCAATCACAAATGTGTACTTTGGTATACATCAAACTTCTAGAATAAAAGTAATTGTTCTTAAAATAGGGTCCATTTACATTCCAGAATGCCCACTAACCAGAAAACCCACTCTCAGTCCTGAGAAAGGTTTTATTCTGGCAACTTTTTGAGCAGGAAGAAAGAAGTTGTTAGTTCAGACTGTCTGTAAACAGTCTGCTTTCCTGCTGAGCAGTCTGAGAAAAAGAAAGAACAAGAAAGAAGAAAAGAAGCCTGGAGTCCCCAAGATTCAAGGGTGAGGCTGGGCAAAATAAAAGGTAAACAGTGTTAACCCCCCCACACCTGCCCTCCGCAAGAATTAGTACAGCTTCCCAAAAAGATGCAGGATCATCCCCTTATGAAATGTTATATGAGTTACCATATTTAGGAAAAACAATGGGTTTCTCCACCCTTGAAACAAAGGATCAACTTCTTTAAAATTGTATATATTAGATCTCTCTTCTACTTTGTCATCCCTGAGATTTATAGGGCCTCCTGGTGTAGATACCGCCTTTGGAGTTCCCTGCACGCCCACATTAGCCAGGTGACCACATCTTGATCCAGGTTTGGAAGGAAAATAAGTTGGACCCTGCTTGGGAAGAGCCCTACTTACCAAGTCCTGCTCACAACTAAGATAGCTGTTCGGACAGCAGAACAAGGTCTCATTACACACAAGTAAAGGGAGATTCAATTTCTAATAGGGAGAAACAATGGACCTCAGTCCAACTCCAGATTCTATCAAGTTCACTTTAAAAAGACTCTAATAATGTTCATAGTGATGTGGAAAATCACATCCTGAAAACTGATCATTAATGTAACCCAGATCACCTTCCCTCTGGTTGTTAAACTTGATGCCTGTCAGGTATTCCTCTGTGGAAATTTACATAATCAGAGGCAATTACTTGGGACAAACAAATACTGTTGTCTAGCATGATCTGGAAAAATTAATCTCTGGAAATCTCATAATGATGTTACCACTTAGAAGTAAAAGATTTACAACAAACTGTTTTTTAAAAAAATATTTTTAGTTGTAGATGGACACAATACCTTTATTTAGTTTATTTAGGTTTTTTTAATGTTATGCTGGGGATCAAACCCAGTGCCTCACGCATGCTAGGCAAGTGCTCTACCAATGAGCCACAACCCTAGCCCTACAACAAACTCTTAAAGTAGAAATTGAGTACAATGAGACAAATGCCTGGATGGAAGGGATTAAATATTCTGTTTGTGCATTAAATAAAAGTGACTGTTACACTTGCGCAACAAGAAGGCCAAAAGCTCAAATAGTCTCATTCCTGCTCGACTGGACCTCAGACCCTATGGACATGAGTTGCATAGCCTAGGGAAATAACTCTTGCAAGACTCTGTCACAGATATTCCCAGCAGTTAAAGGGCCTAAGGCAAGAGCCCCCAAAGACCATGTGACCTCCATCCCTGGGAACCAATTATACCTCATGGTTTTCTAGGTATATGTGTGTGGGGGTGAAGCAATTGGCTTTCTTGGGAAATATATCTGGATGCAATGAAAGCCAATCCTTTGAGTAAATATCTAATCAAATAGTGCTTGCTACAGCCTGAACCAGTGTCTGATGGTATTGAGACTTTACCTGACAGTTGGAGTGGAACGTGCACTTTGGTTCAATTGGCTATCTCTTTCACCTTAGCATTTCTCAGATCAAATCAATCTCTTCCCCAGGATCATTTGATCCCCATATTTTTACAGATTCAACTGGAATTCCTCAAGGGGTTCCTAAAGAATTCAAAGCTAGGAATCAGCAGCAAGTTTTGAATCAGTTCTCTTTTGGTGGTCTACAATAAATAAACATGTAGATTAGATTAATTAATGGATTATAATCAACAAAGGATTATTAATTATATCAGAGACAAGGAAATTGCAAAAAAAAAAAAAATGAATGCCACTAATAGAATGGTAAGTAAAGAACTAGTCACATTTATTATTATCCATTAATTGCTGAATTGGTGGGGGGGACAAAAGGATAGTCAGTATAGATAATAAATGATTGGGTAAGGAAAATGGAGGCTGATCCAAGAGGAAATAAAATGCTAATACCTTCAGAGCACTCCCCCCGCCCCCAACCTGGTACCAAAGTTACCTGCCTTCAGGGAGCTGTTCCTCCTTGTAAGGAGTTGTTAATGAGCAGCCCCTGGGTGACTCCCATCCTGCCGGTACCCCTGGGCAGGCTTTGCTCCTGTGTTTGGATCACTCCACCTTTTGGGTCATGTAGGCAGAAAGGGAGGAGGGGGCATGAGAACAAAAGAAATTAAAATCTATAAAAGGGTGAGGAGATACCCCTGTTTCTTCAGGCACCAACTTGGACCCCCTCCTTTGTGGAGAAGCTTCTGTACCTCTCTCTCTCTTCTGTCCTTTAAATAAATCTTTTTGGTCTTGCCTAGATGTTTCTTGGGTGTTTAACCTTCAAGGGGGGGTAGGTTTCTGGAACCTGATTCTCAACATGGGTACCACTGGGTGTCATGACTACAGTTAGATGTTACATAATACCACGTATGGGAGGTCTCATTCAATGATTGATGGAGACAGCTCTCTCCAAAAGTCCAGTCTAACATCAAAATAATCCTTCTGTATTAGATACAATTGAACATGAATATCAAAAAATGTTATCCAAATTTGAAGCAAAGAATTTATATGGAACATATAAGTGGGGAAATTGTAATATTTATGTTTTCTTTTATATCAGAGTTAAACCTGTAATGCTACACAGGTATGTTTACTATAACTTAAGTTTCATGTTTTTAATGGAGCCATCTTAAGTTAGGGAAACTATGTAGTCAAATGGAGCCGTGTAAAAATTCCCTAACAGGTATCCAATCACAATTGCAGTCCTTTTCTGTGCCTGCCCCAATTTTAAATTAGCTAACCACATAGACTGTGCCCTCGAACTCTTCCTCTCAGGATCAAGGGGAAGTGCTTCGTCAGGGATAAATACTGGGGGACTACATGCCCTGGCATGGATTCATTGGATTCCCTTTGGGGTCGCAACCTTCTGTAGAAGTACAAGTTCAACCTGCTCACCTACTCCTGTGCATGTGTTTGATCTGTTGTGGCACCTCAGTATCACTCCCAAATTAACAAGTGAATTTCAACTCCAGACAGAGAATACAGGGAATGTAGCCTTTCAATCACCTCTTTGAACACCCCATTCCCCATGGTGGGGAGAGTCACAGCCTCTGGGACACGAGTCCCCTGCATTGTTCCTTTGCTAGCAAAGCAATAAACCTTTTTTTCCTTTTCCTCAAACTGTGTCCTTGACAAGGACCGAGATTCTGGTAACATGACTACAAAGATGGATATGATATATATAGTCCCATTTTCCAGCCTTTTCCTGGAAAAGGGAAACCTACTTTCCAGAGTTATGTCCCTGAATCAATTATCCCCTAAAGAACTTAACTGCCTTTAAACACAATAGGTACTTAACAAATACTTATAAAACAAAACCACACTAAGCATTCTGAATTCTTGTGTCAAATTTCTATGAAAGCTAAACCCTTATCTCCATACCATACCCAGATATAAAAAAATTAATCTCAGTCAACAATTACTACCAGAATATTATTTTCTTGCACTTGCTTTATGGAGGAAAGTAAATTACTGACCTATGGAACAGAAAGGCTTAACTGTCCTTCACCTCTGGCTGTGGTGCTTAAGGATAAGCCATTATAAGAAACAGTAATAAATTTCACCATTTTAATGCTATCCAAAGAAGATTCTTGTAATTTTGGGGGGGAGGATCAAAGTATCTATGAAGTCAATATTACCATGGAATACTTCCTACAAGGATCACAGCCATAAAATAAATGCCCCATCTCTAACAAAACCCCATTTCCACAAACAATTGTATCTGGCACTGGCCTTAATAAATATAAGCTCAGAAGGCCTGTGTGTGTTCATGCAGCTGACATTTTCTTTTTTATGACATTTTCTTTTTTATGTATGACTATTTAATTGAATTCTAGTGTCCAGAAGAACAACATGAAAATTTAAGTTAAACAACAAGAACAACCACAAAACAAACCCAGAGAAAATCCACTTTTCTACTTTAATTAGCAATGGAAACTACTATTCATAGAAGAATTGTCTCCACATTAAAGATCCAAAGACCTCTAGCAGAGATGAACTAGTCAACCTAACTACTTCTGGGAAAATATAGGCCAGGAATGAAGATAACTTTTTTAAAAAGTATACCCTTGCAGCAGATATGCATAAACTATTTCCTAAATATATTCAGAATCTAACCACATTTTAGGATCTACTGCTTCAGCTCTGCTCTAAATCACTGCCCACCAGGTTTACAGCAACAGACTTTTAAACTAGCTTTTCTTCTATACCTGCTCACTCTGCCAAAATTATTCTTCACAGAGCAGCTAAGAATGATCTCATTAAAATATAAATAATTTGTTACTCCTTTGCTTCTGCTATGATTTGGATATGGTTTGAGTGTATCCTCCAAGGTTTAATGTGTTAAAATGTGATCCCCATTGTGAGGTATTAAGAGGGTGAAAACTAAATCCCACTATAGTGTTTAGAGGTGGGGCCTTTGGGAAGTGATTAGGATTAAATAAAATCATAAGGCTGGAGTCCCCATGATAGAATCCTGGTGGCTTTAAAGAAGAGACAGTGTATACTCTGTTTCTTGCCATGTGATGTTCTGTATCACCTTTCACTGGGTGCAACCCTTTGACCCTTCACTCTAAAACCATGAGTCTAAGTAATTTTTTCTTTATAACTAACCTGACCTGAGGTATTGTGTTATTAGCAAGATAAAATGAACTAATACATTTAGAACATTCCAAAGACTTCCCATCTTAAAGTTCTTATAATGGCCTTTATCTGATGTTCCTAGTGGAAATATTTCTGATTGTTAAAACTGAGAAGAGCTACTGGAATATAGTTAGTACTGAGTTTTAAATATCCCATGGAGCATTCATGTTAGTGAAGTATGTGACTTTTATTCTTTTAATATAATCTGAATTTTCCAAAATGCATTCTCTGTGAAAATCAAGGGAAAGCTATACATTGTTGGACATAGAATTCTATCAAGAATTATTTTCCATTTCACAAAGTTTCCTACCAATACCAAACTGTTCGTGGTATCTGAGGCATCGATATAACACACCTATAATGAGCTCTAATTTATAGCTGTTAGTTATAAACTATATAATCTTTCTACATAAAGATTACTTATGTTCTTCTACATCATAGTACTTATACAATGAAATATACAAATTATATTACCAGTACTTTATTTCTTCTTTATATTAAGGAGGAAGCACTGTACTTTTATTTATGTGTGTAAAAAGTTTACATGATATATATTTATATTTCACTTTTAGAGAAAAAAGGAATTTTTTCTCTGTATATATTTTTTGGTGCCGAGGATTGAACCCAGGGCTTTATGCATGGCGAGGCAAGCACTCTACCAACTGAGCTATATCCCCAGCCCTATTCGTTACTTTTTAAAAAGTGTTGCACCTAATGAAGTTGAACATCAATCACTTGTCATATATAATCTGTACATATTCCCAACCCTCTATGCAGTCACATGTTGCTTAATGTCAGGGACAAATTCTAAGAAATATGTTGTAAGGCAATTTTATCGTTGTGCAAACATCCTTATGTACTTCTACAAACCTAGATGATATAGTTTGACCATCTAAAGTGGCCTCTTTTTCCCCACTGAGCCACATCCCCAGCCCTTATTTTATTTTGAAATAGGGCCTTGTTAAGTTGCTGAGGCTGGCCTTGAATTTGTAATCTTCCTGGTCTTGGCTTCCCAAGTCACTGGGATTATGTGTGAACTACCGTGCCCAGCTACGGCAAACATGTTTTTTAAATAGAAATATACTCGTAAATACATAAAACATTTAACACTTATTATCATTATGGAGTATTATACTATTCATAATTGTATATGCTATACATTTTTATAGTACTGCCAGCACAGTAGATTTGTTGACACCAGCACCACCATAAATATACAAGCAATATGACATCACCAGGCGATAGGAATTTTTCAGCTCCAATATAACCTTATGGGACCACCATCATATATGTAGTCTGTCTTTGACATAAACATCGCTAGGTGGTGTATGACCATGCTGTGTGACATCAACTCCCACTGTTCTTCCTCTCCTTCGCTAGGCTCCATCTACACTGGCCTTTGTGGATGTTTCTTGAAACCCTCTGGTAGCTCTAGCCACAGACTTTGTACTTGCTGTTCCTTTTAACTGGAATGTTCTTCCCCAATTACCAACACTACTCATGTCCTCAAATCATCATGTTTTTGTTTGAACATCTTCTCAGCAAGGCTTCCCCTGACCACTCAATTTAAACTAGAAACCCTTCCCCACTCAATCTCTTTTTTCCAACATACTTTTCTCTACAGTCCTACTCATTTATCTGTTCTGATTACCTACTTCCCGGTAACAAATCCTCCTAAAACAATATTGCTGTCTTGCTATTGTTGTCTTTCACAATTCTGTGGGTTGCCTGGATTTAGCAGGTGGCTGTTGCCTGGGTTCTCTTGTGTGGTTACTCCAGTGGCTTCTGGGAATGGAGTCATCTGAGGCTCCAATGAGCTAGATATTCAAAGTAACTTCTCCCACCATAAGTGTACTGCCACAGATGGGATAGCTCAAATGGTTGGTGGGTAGCCAGGAACGTGACCACACAGCCTCCCATATGAGACAACGGCCTCATGATAGCCAGACTTCTCATACAATAGTGACTTCCCCCCAGAACTCACATTGCAAAAGACAAAAGGAAGAAGCTGTGAGGATTATGACCTAGCCAAGGAAACCTCCTTTCTACCATATTCTACAGGATATAAAAAAACCATCCCCAACTAAGTGTGAGTGGGGACAAGAGAAGAGTGCAAATGCTAGGAAGCATAGTGCACTAGGAAGCTATCTTTGGAGATAGTGACCACCACACCTACCATACTGTTTTGTTTTTAAATTTTATTTGTTATCTCCCTTCTGCAAGGATGTACATTTCACAAGAAGAAAGACTTCTGTGTACTTGTTCAGTACTATATTTCCAACATGTTATATACTCAATTAATATTAATTAGAACTATTGAATTAGATAAGTAACATGCATCAATAATTCACTTTTTTCTGCTTGCTTCTCACCACAAGCCAAACTCCTCGTAATTTAACTTTCTGAAAAGGAGCTCGGGTGAATGTGGCTAATTCAGGAAACAGTGAGAGACAAAATTGAGACAAAACTTGAAGATGGAAACATTAAAAAGATTGACATCTTTCTGATCACTCCAGCGCACCTAGTTTCTCCTTGTCAGAAAGCTCTCCTAAAGCACTTACAAAAAGCGAACCATGATTTTACATTTAATTATTTTGTATAAATTATTCAGTATAATTACTATTATAAAAGATAAAACCCAATTAAATATTTAATTATTCTATGATATCCACGTGTTAGCTTTATCTTGTGGATAAAATAGGACTACATTTCTTGAGGACCAGCTCATTTTAATTAAAAAAATTTTAATTTAAACTTCTCAACACAGAACCCAATATTCACTTGTGCATACCACTATGTAACAGAAAAAAAAATTAACTAGCTAATGAATTCTCTTAGTTGGTAGAAGTAAAGAAGCTAGAAGTATGAGAAGGAAAAAAGGTGTTGATCACAATCACCTAGCCTATCAATTCTGTGTCTATATTTAGTTCTTGTTTAATTTAGTCCATTGATGTTTTCAATATTGATTATCTATTAGCATTTAGTAAGCTTCTAAATTTTCCATGCTCACACTGCATCTGAGACCAATTCAATCCAAATTTGGGGGGGGGGGGTTGTATCTAGGCATTCATACTTCCTAATGTTCCTAGGTAAATTTAATATGCAGTCAAGATTGATTCTAATATCCTGCATTCTACTGTCATGTATAATTAATTCAAAGAACAACAACAAAAAAGATTGAGAATCACCAGGTGTGGTGGTACATGCTTGTAATCCCAGCAGCTTAGGAGTCTGAGGCAAGAGGATCCCAAGTTTAAAGGCAGCCTCAGCAACTTAGCAAGGCCCTCAGCAACTCAGTGAGATTCTGTCTCTAAATAAAATACAAAAAAAAAAAAAAGGACTGGGGATGTAGCTGCATGGTTAAGTGCCCTGACTTCAATTCCCAGTACAAAAAAAAGAAGAAGAAGAAGAAGAATCATTGCCTCAAACTCTCCCTTTCCCTCATCCCCATCAGCAGTCTTCTGTGGGGGAAGGGGAGGAGGAATGAGGTTAGAAAAATGTTTTAATTTACTCAAAAGAAAGCAAAAAAAGGGGGGGGGTATTTTAAAAGAAAAAAGGCACAAAATAAAATAGCTAAATAAAAAAATGCATAAATAATCACAATAAGGACTAAGTTGAACAACAAGAAAGCAAAGATTCAGATTTAATTTTAAAAAGTATCTGAGCTATAAGCTATTTTCAGGATATACCTACAACAGACAAAGAAAGGTTTACAACAAAAATACGAATGATGGTAAAAGAATAGAAGATAAATATTGATCGAAAACAAGTTGCGGGGGCTGGGGTTGTGGCTCAGTGGTAGAGTGCTTGCCTAGCACGTGTGAGGCACTGGGATTGATTCTCAGCACCACATATAAATGAATAAAATGAAGGTCCATCAACATCCAAAAAATATTATAAAAAAAAAAAAAACAAGTTGGGGGCTAGGGGTGTAGCTCAGTGCTTGCCTAGCATGCATGAAAACCTGGCTTTAGTTGTCCAGCACAGTAAAAACAAACAAGTGGGCATGGTTAAATTAATATCAGACAATAGACCATAGGCAAAAAACATTGCTAGAAAAAAAGATGGTCACTATATGATAAAGGATGATTTATCAAGAAACAGCTCTGTACTTGCATTTATCTAATAACATAGCCTCAAAAATATAAAGAGCAAACACTAAGAGAAAAAACTGAAAAATATACCAAAGGATTGTAACAGATCAATAATTGGCAGAAAAAGAAAACTAAATTATCAGTGAGTACATTGTAGATTATTGGATCATACAATACGCTTTTCCTAATAGACAATATATTGAACATTGTACCCAGTACACAGAACACTTATAATACCACTAGACAAAATTAAGTACCTGAGAGTAAATATAATAAAGATGTTAATAATCTTGATAAGGAAAATTATTAAACTCTATTGAAAAACCACTAAAGAATACCTAAATTTACAAAGTGATATACCACGTCCAGGGATAGAAGACTCAATACCATCAAAATACCATGTTTTCCAAATTGTTCTATACAATCGATATTACTCCAATTAAGGTCAAACAGTGTTTTTTTTTAAGCTTGACAAGAAACTCCACAGTTTATACGGAAGGGAAAAGGATCAAGAATAGGCAAGAAACTGGGCTGGAGTTGTGGCTGAGTGGTAGAGCACTTGCCTAGCATGTCTGAGGCACTGGGTGCAATTCTCAGTACCGCATATAAATAAATGAATAAAATAAAGATCCATCAACATCTAAAAAAAATTAAAAAAAAAAAAGAATGGGCAAGAAACTCCTAAAATAATGAGGGAAGATTTGCCTTCCCTCTTTTATGAAGACCTATCAAAGAGCAATAGCAATTAAGACAGTAAGCTAATGGCACAGGGATATTCTGATAAACCAATGGAACAGAACATACAGAAATAGACATATTTAATAAATGGAATCTTGATTTGTGACATAGCTGGCCATTCCAATCACCAGACAAAACTATTCAATAAATGGTACTGAAATAATTAGGTAATTAGAAAAAAAATAATTAATTAGGAAAAAAAATTTTAAAAAATTAATTAGGGAAAAAAAGCCTAGATTTACATTATCCAAAAGTCAATTCCAGGTAAACTAAAGACCCATGTATTCACTGTACAAACTACAAAACCTTTAGGAAATAATGTAGAAAAGTTTTCTTAAAATACAAAAGTACAAACTATAAAAGACTAAAACTTGATTACATTTAAAATTAGAACTCTTTTCATTAAACCATAGTATACAGAAAAAGGCAAGGCATAAACTCAGACATCTGCCATAACATAGGCACCAACAGATTAGTATTTTCCAGAATATGAAAACAAATCACTATGAAAAGACAACCCAACAGAAAATATTACAGAAAAGGAAATGAATGGCCAATATTCATAAGAAAAGAATCACAATCTCAATAGCTATCCAAGAAAAGCAGAACTCAACCACACTAAGGTTCCATTTTCTTTCATGAGATTAGCAAAGACTTTGAAAATAGCAGATGTTAGTAAGGATGTGGAACAGCATACCCTACTGGTGGGAGTTTAAATTCTTACTTCCCTTCCTGTGAAAATTTGGATTTATTTAATAAAGCTGAAGCTAAGAACATGCACTTCCCCTACCCTGTACACCTTGGAAGGCATAATGAAATCACCTGGAGTCTTTAAAAGTACTAATGCTTAAGTGCCATTCCCAGAGATTCTGATTTAATTAGAACATTGTACTGAAGGGGAAAATAACCTCACCACAAAAGGCTATGATTCCATTTGTATAAACTGAAAAACTGTGCAAAACTAAATATTGAGCCTAGGAGTACATTCACGTGATAAAACTTTTTTTTTATTGGTACTGGGGATGGAACTCAGGGGTACTAGACCACTGAGCACATCCCCAACTGTATTTTGTGTTTTATGTAAAGACAGGGTCTCACTGAGTTGCTTAGCGCCTCACTGTTGCTGAGGCTGGCTTTGAACTCACAATTCTCCTGTCTCAGCCTCCCTAAGTGCTGGGATTACAGGCATGTGGCACTGCACCTGGCTCACATGATAAAACTTTTTAAAATAAAAAAAAAAGCATGGGAAAAATAAACACAAAATTCAAGATAGTGGGAGAACAGACAGAGATGGAATAGAGAAGCCACAAAGTGGGGAATCAATGGTACTAATAAATTCCTGTTCTTAAGATCAGTAGCTGGTATAGGAATGTGCTCTAAACTGTCTACACACTTATCTGATAGATCTACAATATTTAACACAAATGAATTAAGCACTACTAATAGGTTACTTGTGTAAAAACAACAACAACAACAACAAAAAAAAAAAAAACAAAAAAACCAAAAACCCCAGAGCAGTACTATATAGTGCCTGTTTTAAGTAGGCTGAGTAAATGTTATCTTTTCTCTCTTGGGAATATAAAAGGCTATGTGTAAAGAGTGACCAAAAAGAAACACCAAGGAAGCTTTATTTCAGTGAGACGCTCATTCTTCAAAGTTGTCTGCTATCTATTTACTCTACAGACAACATACTTTGTTTAAAATACAGTTGTGCCCCTTACTGCATGGCTTTTAACAAGTTTTTCTGAGCCTAGTTTCTTCGTCTAAAAAAACAATGATAATCCATCAACGAATATTTATGGAGCACCAACCCATATGCCAGGTATGACAAACAAGGAAAACATAGTTTCTGCCTTCCTGAAGGACAAATAATTCCTACTTTAAAGGGTTGCTGCAGAGATCGCATACTATCTATCTGTCAAATAAAGGTACTTGATATGGTATCTAATATATATTTGGTATTTAGTAAATGTTATTTTTCTTTCTTTTTTCTCCTTGAGTTACTTATAGCTAGTAACTAGTAAGTTCCTTCTTTTTAGTGGCCCATACACACACACACACACACACACACACATATATATGGTGTATAGATATAATATATATTTGTATATATTATATTTTTGTATATAATGTATAAATATTTATATAAATATTTATATACACAGTGTATACACACGTACACCAGTGAACCAGTGAAGCAACACAAATGATAGTAAAATTATATGCAAATATTAGCTGACTTCATAACATACTATACCAATGTTGAATATTGTTACCACTCAGATCTATTCTGAGGTTAAATGCTGGTGTCTAAATAAAACTGAAAGTACTTTAAAATTATGAACCCAAGGATAAGTGGATTCAGATTTCATAGTATTTTTTGTTTATAAGGATCGACTTAAAATATATCCTTGTAACGGCCACAATTTGGTTTTAATATGGCTAACTTTCACATTCACATTGTTTTGGTGGCATTTACTATGGCAGGATTTTGTTTTTATCTTAAAAATATAAATTCACATTGTTGAGAGGCAAAATGGAAATAACTTCGTAAATCAAAGAGCACTAAGCACAAGTACTTTTTACCAAAAAAAGGTTTAACAAATATTTAAAAAAAAATTTTTTTAGTTGTAGATGGACACAAATATCTTTATTTTATTTATTTATTTATATGTGGTGCTGAGGATCAAACCCAGTGCCTCATGCATGCGAGGCAAGCACTCTACCACTGAGCTACAATCCCAGCCCTGTAACAAATATTTATAGAATGAATCAATCCTATACTTTTAGTCCAGTTGCATGGCTGAATCACTAAGAATGCACTCCACTCAGTGGGTATGCGGGATGGAAGAAATAATTCAGTCTTTGGAAAGAAGCAGCCCCAGGCTCTATCAGCTCACAATCTGAGGCTTTTTCTCTTTTAGTCATGATATTAAATCACAAGATTCTCACTTCACAGAGGAGGCAGCAAAAACACAACATAGGTGGGACCACAATAGCTTCTTGAGTCTGTTTTTTTTTTCCAATGTCCTTGAAAACAGACTTGCTTCTCTTAATCTAGTGTGGCATTTTCTTTCCCTCTTTTAATGAATTTTTTAAATGAAAAAGTAATATATCAAATTAAATTTGGGAAAAATTTAAAAAACTGGTAACAGGGCTGGGGATACAGCTCAGTTGGTAGAGTGCTTGCCTTGCATGCACAAGGCCCTGGGTTCACTCCCCAGCACAAAAATAAATAAATAAAACTGGTAACAAACTCTGAAAGCTGATTCATATAAAATAACACCTTCATGTATTATTGGCAGGAATAAAAACCAGTATAACCTCTATAAAGAACAAATTGTCAATCAAAATACAAAATACATACCTCTTCTGAGTAATTACTTTTAGAACCCTGTAACTATATTCACTCACGTGCAAAGTGAGTACATATAATATTCAATGCAGTATTACTGGTAATAATACAAAAATGGAAACAAAATTCCCTAAGTAAAAGAATACATTCAATGCATTAAAATCCATGTTTTTACACACTGGAACAACATGCACCCCTAAAAGAATGAGACAGATTCTTGGATGGAGCAATAGGAATTACTGATAAAAAAAAAAAAACAAAAACAACCAACCAAGGTGTAGAGTATTGTAAATAGTAAGCTACCATATGTAATAAGTAAATATGAAAAGATTTATATCCTTAAGTAAGTAAACAATACACCTGGATGACTAAATAAGAAATGGGTAACGACAACTACTTAGAGGAAAAACTGGATAGCTGGGAGTCAGAAGGAGAGGAAACTGACATTTTACTTTGTGCTTTTTTCTCACTTTTGAATTGTGTATCTCATACATATATTATATTTTTTAAAAGTAATACATGAATAGGATAAAAAATTCAAAGAACATAAAAGAGTAGACCTCATGCCCCAGGGTAAATTTAATTGAGAATCTATCTTCCTCAATATGTTCTAAGCATTTTTCACATGAAGAATCTGAACCTCTTTAATAGAAACAGACATCTCAACAGAAAATGACTAGTCTTAAAGCTTAAAGTTCTGCAAAACTAAAATAGTCCTTAAAAATATTAATCAGCTGGGCACACTGGTGCATGTGTGTAATCCCAGTGATTTAGGAGGCTAAGGCAGGAGAATTGCAAGTTCAAGGCTAGCCTCAGAAAATTAGTAAGGACCTAAGCAACTTAGTGAGACCCAATAAGAAAAAAGAAGAAAAGAAAGAAAAGATAAGAAAAAGAAAAGATCAATCAACAAGTACTGAAATGTTCTAGGGAGTGTTCAGCTTTTCCCTGAAAGGAGCATATATAAAATCCAGATGGGCAAACAAAAGTGATGAATAACAAACCTTTTGAAGAACAATGGAATATTAAAATAGGCCATTGTGACTGAATACAAGAGTATAACAGGAATTGAAGATGAAAAGTTTAATGTTAGCTGAAAAAAATGTTTTTGTTTTTCTCAGAAGAGGTCTGACTTGGGTTAGCCCCATGTTATCATCTAAAAAACTTAAGAGTACAAGGCCAAGTACAGGGAGGGGTGGGGGTGGGGGGGAGTTTAAAATAAAATAGGTTAGAATATTTAAAAAGTGAAAACATTAAGCAGAATGCAAATGATATGTTTCATAAAATTTACAACAACCCAAATTCTTGAGGTCCAGTAACTTCTTATTACCATTTCTAGAATACACAACAGTTTAGAAAGGAGAGATGCTAGTGTTTACATCAGCCTGATCTTGCATACTATTTTCCTTATTTTTAATAAGCACTTTGAAATTTTCATACATGTCATTCACTTAAGCTTTACAACCTATAAATACAGTGTTATTCACATTTTGCAAGTGAGGAAATTGAGGATCCTGGTGGTAAAAATAAGTCAAAAAGTGACTAGTCTTTTTTTTTTTTTAAATATTTTTTTAGCTGTTGATGGATCTTTATTTTATTCATTTATTATTTGTATGTGGTGCTGAGGATTGAACCCAGGGCCTCACGCATGCTAGGCAAGCGCTCTACCACTGAGCTACAGCCCCAGCCCGTGACTAGTCTTTTTTAACCCACTAACTTCTGGTATGTTAGTGTGGGAAGCTCCTCAGACCCACTTCTCTGTGAAATCCATAAAAAAAGTTTTTAAAAATGAACAACAACAGGGGCTGGGGTTGTGGCTCAGTGGTAGAGCACTTGCCTCACACATGTGAGGCACTGGGTTTGATCCTCAGCACCACATATGAATAAATGAATAAATAAAGGTCAATCAACAACTAAAAAAATAAAAACCCAACAATTTAAATTTAAAAATTTAAATTCTCTGGCCATGACCCTAAGAGCATGCAGCAAGCAAATAAAGAAGTATCTATTCAGGAAAATCTACTAAAACTTGATAAGGACTAAGGAGTCTGCTGTGTTTGAACTAGAGCCCACTCCCTCCTAATCCCTTCACAGCTTGGCATGACAGAAACTCCACTCCAGGCTGATATAATACAGGCTCTGTTTACCCCAAGCCCAGGTGGAAGGTTCTGTCCCCAAATCATGGGCTGTGGTTTCCAGGTCAGCAGAGGCAAGCCCAGGAGACCTGGGGCTGCTGTCATCCACTAAGTACTCAGCTTCTAAATCAAAGTGTCACGCAGAGAAGCACCCATTCATAGTCCATACTTCTAGCACTAGAGCTCTGGCTCTAAGATTTTGCCTGGGCAGGGAATCAGGACATAAAACAGAGGGCTGATCCCTCCTCAAAGGCACTGACTTCATTTGCAAGAGCGCGGAAAACAACTAACTGAAGGGTTCTCTCCAATACTGCTGACTGTGGTAAAAAGGCGATTGGAGATTGGCAGATTCATTGGAGACAAAGGTTAAACTGTAGATCTAACCATCTGCCAGAAACGAACTGGAAAAGCCAGCTGGGAAGGGCCCTTTCAAGGTCACAATAAATCTCACACACTGACCTTGAACGCTATCCCCTTAAAGGAGTTTGAAATTTATTGGATCAGTTTGAGATATGGTTTTTGCTCCAGGACACTGTTAAAACATTGGAGCAGGGCTGGAGTTGTGGCTCAGTGGCAGGGCGCTTGCCTTGCATGCGTGAGGCACTGGGTTCGATCCTCAGCACCACATATAAATAATAAGTGAATAAAATAAAGATCCATCAACAACTAAAAAAAATATTAAAAAAAACATTGGAGCAATCACACTGCATGTGGTCAGGGGAAGAAACAGCCAAGGAAGCCCTGCCCAAACAAGTGCCATCCCTGGGTGATTATGGGCACACCAAGCCTGTGCCTAAGGGCAACGTCAGAGCCTTTGTACTGCTGAGGGGTGGGAAGACTTGTGTGTACAATATATAAAAGAACTCCTTTGAATCAATCAACAACAAAAAGACAAATGACCCAATTAAAAAATGGGCAAAGTACTTAGATATTTCTCCAAAGAAGATATATAAATGGTCAATGTAAAAAGATGCTCAACATCCTTAGTCATTAGGCAAATGCAAATCAAAACCACAATGAAATACCACTTCACATTTGTTAGGACGACTATAAATCAAAAACATAAAAAATAACAAGCATAGGCAATGACATAATGAAATTAGAACCCTCACATGCTGTTGGTGGGAATGTAAAATGGCATAGCCTCCTTGGAAAATAGTTTGGCAATTTTTCAAAATGTTAAATACAGAGTTACCATATTACCCAAAAATTCCTTCCAAAAGAAACGAGATGATGTTTATCTCTATCCATAGAACCTTTTCATAAATGTTCTCAGTAGCATTACCCATAACAGCCAAAATGTAGAACACGAATGTCCATTAACTGATAAATGGATAAATAAA
Source organism: Geosciurus inauris (assembly GCA_004024805.1). NCBI lineage: Eukaryota > Metazoa > Chordata > Mammalia > Rodentia > Sciuridae > Geosciurus > Geosciurus inauris. The sequence continues at coordinate 33,532 of PVHX01003615.1, read as the reverse complement.
ATACAGTACATTCACACAATGGAATACTAGTTTGATATAAAAAGGAATGAAGAATGGACGCATAATACAACATGATGAACCTCCAAAACTGTGTTAAGTGAGAGATGCCATATGCAAAAGACCGTGTGTCACATGAATCCATTTATATGAGATGTTCCAGAGGAGGCAAATCTATAGAAAGTAGAGTTGTGGTCAGACCTGGGGGTGGGAATAAGAAGGGACTGCTAATGAATACAAGGCTTATTTCTGGAGTAATGAAAATGCCCTCAAGTTAGAACATGGTGACTGGTTGCACCACTCTCTGGACATATTAAAAACCAGGGAGTGGTATACATGTAAGTGGGTAAATGTTATGGTATGTGAACTGCTCCATGTCCTCATTCCTAAAGCTAGCCATCTTTATTTTCTATAATTCACCAACATGAACTTCCAAATCTGTTCATTCAGAGTCTAATAAAACCCCCTCAGCTCAACTCAATTTTCTGATTCTCACACTGTTCCCCTTACTGGGAATACCCTCCCTAAGACACAGTTAAATCACATGTTCACTTTGAAGATTTTTCTGACCAACTCAATTCTTACTGACAATATTTTGCTATAGATTTCATATTGCTTATAATTGATAACACTGTAATCTCAAATATATATGCAGCCTCCCCTTATTCCTCATCAACTTCTATTCTGCCACAGCCTCAAATTCTTACCTTAATCTCTTCTATCTTCTCAGAGACAGACTACAGATGCGTCTGGACTTCTGATGGGGTTACAGTCTGGTAAGCCCATCATAAATTGAAGATACCATAAGTTGAAAATGAATTCAATATGCCTAATCCACTGAACATTACAGCTAAGCCACACAGTACACTGTTGAGTATGGTTGTTTATCCCCATGATCGTGTGGCTGACAGGAAACTGTGGCTTGAAAGCTGCTGCCCAACATCATAAGAGAGTATTCATATTAAGTATTGACAGCCTGGGAAAGAGATCAAAATTCAAAATTCAAAGTATAGTTTCTGCACTAGAGAATATTACCTCAGTGTTTGATTCTCAGCACCACAAAACCAAAACCAATGTATGGTTTCTGCTGAATGCCTATCATTTTTGCACCATCATGACATTAAAAAATCAGTAGGTTGAACTATCCTAAATTGGGGACAGTCTACAGTTGCTTCAGAACTGTAAAAACCAAACATAATTTTGGAAATTCAGCTAGGACCTTAAGACAAAAAGGGAAAAGTGTATAAATAATATTGTATGATAAATAATATCAATGGGGGCTGAGATTGTAGCTCAGTGGTAGAGCGCTTGCCTCGCATGCGTGAGGCCCTGGGTTCGATCCTCAGCACCACATACAAAGCAATAAAATAAAAATACATTGTGTCCATCTACAACTAAAAAATATTTTAAAAAAATAATAATAATAATATCAAGGATGGGGGGAAAAAAACCATGTTCCTTACTTTATCAAAACCTGCCAAGTCACCAGATTTATAGGCCAGAACCTCAGCTATATCTTTCTATCCCTCATAACATTTAGCACAGCACATGAATACAGATGGTATCAAATGTCTGCTAAAAAACAAATAAATGCCTTGAATGTGACTGCTTACATCTACCCACATCTTAATAACCACAGTCATAAAGGAGGAAATGTGGGAAAGAAAATGAAAATAAGGCATATATTCACTTTTCAATTAGAGTATTAGAAATATAAGTTCTTACTGTACTTTTTAAGGTTTTAAGGTCACCTCTTACTGAGTCCTTCAAACTTAAATTTGTACTAGTCATCCTTATCTTTAAATGATTACTGATGCTTCAGTGCTGTCAGAGGAAAACAGAAGGCTGTCAAGAGAAGAAAGATTTTTTGGAGGGGGAAGGGTGGTACTAGGGATTGAACCCAGGGCACTCAACCACTGAACTATGTCCCCAGCTCTTTCTATTTTGAGACAGACTCTTCTTGCTAAATTGTCCAGTCTGGCCTTGAACCTGCCTCAGCCTTCCAAGTAGCTGGTATTACAAGTGTGTACCACCACACCTGGTAGAAAAGTAAGAATTCAAGAATTTAAATACAAAAGTTCCACTTCCTAAAAGTGGCTGCCAACATTCATACTTAGGTCTCTATTAGTAGCCAGGAGGAAATTAACAATGAATCTTGTAAGGAATACAGGTGTGTGAGGTGAGAATAAGAAAGAGCACTACTTACAAGGGCAGAAGCAAAAGGTAAGTCTTAGTATCTGAACTTCTGAAAGCAACAAAGAGAGTAGGTCATACATAACACAAAAGTCACAGATGCTGAAATCTGATCTAGACCCTGACTATAGGATCAATGAATTCAAGAGCATGGCTTTCTGGTACTCTATTTCATTATGTAAAATTCCTCTCTGGCCCTCAAATGATATGAACTTCATTTCTCATTTATTTAGTTTTAGAAATATATTTTTTCCTCTTCGTATTCCTATTTATCCAGTAACTTGCTTTTGGTTGTTTAGTGACCAAAATACACAGACTGTAACCACTCAGATCTGCTTAGGTTTTTCTGATAGTGAAATTATCTCTCCATTTATCATTATTTAAGTTTGTTTAATTTGGGTCTCTTTAAAAATTCCCTTATTATTTGTAAAAACTCCTTTAAATTATACTTTTGCTTCTCTGTCTTTGTTTTTTTAACATTCCATAGTTTAGATAAAGGGATAATGAAATGCATTTAAGGTAAGCTAATTTTTCTTCACTTCAATATTCACAAAGAAAAAATAAACACCTAGAAAATAATGTTTTTTGGAATACACTATTGTCATTTGCTCTCTTCTTTGAACTCATATACAGATGCTAATACTTCCACTTTAAACATTCAACAGGGTGTTTTATTCTGCTTTTTCCAGAAGGCTAATTGCCATACAGATTTCTTTAAGTCATATATGAAGAAAGATGACATTTGATTACTATTTATAATAATAATGACTTCAATATGTCAGGACAACTTTTCACAATGAAAACTGTTCAATAATATAAAGAGAAAGCATGGTTCTCAAGAGCCAGAAAGCCCTAAAACAGAGAAAGCAGTTACATACACATCTCGTCAGCTGATAGAATCAACCAAATGTATGAAGAACCACCTTGACTTTTAGAGATAAAGAAATCAGCAAATAAATAAAATACCAAAAGCATAACTCATCAATTCAGTTCTCTTTGTCCATTAGTATACAACTGGTCAATGACTTTTACAGCTGTAAAATGAATAAATGAAAGGCTTTCAACTGACTATAAGAAAAATTGGTAATTTTTTTTCTTACAAGAAGGGCAGGCTGATAGTGCCTGACACATAGCAGGAGCTCTAAAAATGATTGCTAAACAAAGAATTAAACTAAAAGCTTTCATGGGCTACATATAAATCATCTCTTATGAAAATGTAGTTTTTAAAAGAATCTGAAAAAGGAAATAATATTTGTATGTATACTTTTCTATTTTATTCATCTTTTAAAACATGATTTATGTTCAAGTATCAACTGATGGTTGAACTTCCAGTAGAAATATAATCCTTATTAATATCTTTAAATTTCTCTAGTTAACCATTTCAGTGGCTTAAGAAAAGCAAGTGGAGTACTAACTTAAAAATTCACTCCTTTTAGTAACAGTACTGGTAATATGGGTAGTAGGATAGGGAGTCAGAGCAGTTGGAATGTTTTAAGAATTACTACTGTCAACTTCAGGTGCTACCTCTGGTTTTCTGTCCATACAACTCTTATCAAATTTAAAACAAACCCTCAGGAAAAAAAATCAAACAGCAATATTTCTCCAAGATGGGAACCACAACTCACCTCAACTTGGAAAAGTTCTCCAGCCCCCTCGCAGTCATTGGATGTAATTATTGGAGTATGAATGTGCACAAAACCACTGTTCTGGAAGGAAAAGAAAAAAGTCTTTTCAGTATATCTGCACATGAAAAAATTCCAAGAAATACACCGTGTTATACTATTAAAATGGAACTCTGAGAATGCCATATCAAATCCCCCCCAGCCCCCCAAATATGAGGCTGTTAAAAGATGGTTGAGTATTTTACTATGCACAGAGCGTAAATAATTTTAAATTTGGAACAGACTTAGAAATTAAGTTATCCAATCCCTTTATTTCAAAGATAAGAAAACTGAGTCCCTGAAAGATTTAGTGAATTGCCAAAAGCCACACAAGTAGTCAGTGGTTAAGCCAGGGCTGGAACCTAGTGCTCAGGCTCTGTAATGCTATTCCCTCATTCTACTTCTCTAAGTTACTGGTGTTGGTTCAACAAACACATGTGTGCACACACACACAGACACATTCAACCAAGGCTAATGCATAATGATGCTGCTCACATTCAGGGAATGCAAAGAAATCAATATGAAGTTCAGTTATGTGGGAACAAAACCTTAATTGTGATAAACCATCAAAAAGGAGAAAAATGAAGGCTAACAGAAACTAAAGAAATGCACAGCAAGAGAGGCAGAAATGACTAGTGGGAAGTCTCTGTTATTCGATCGATGGCACAATGCAGTACATGTAGCACAGTGCACTTCCTTGGCCTGAGGAATATTCTGAGCATCATCAAGTCCATCTATCACTGAGGCGCCCAACTGCAGTTCTTCCGATCAAAAGTCTGAGACTATTTCCATTAGTAAACCACAAAAGCTGTTGCTAGTAGGATTGAAATAACCCACCAACTTCAAAGCTACACTTCTTTCATTTTGACTATGGTTGAAGGCAAAGGTTATAGTCAGTATAGATGTAGAAGGGAGCAGAAATGAATTTACAATACAAAGCCAGAATAGTATGTGTTTAATGCAAAATTTTAGCCTTGAAATCAATACATCTCACATCTCTGCAAAATTCTGCCTATCACTGGTAGCATATAACATCTCCAGGCATTATCAGGGACCTCCCAAATACGAACTTTTCTGAATTCAAGAATTCTGGCTATAATACAAATTATTTAGCCAATGACTTACGATACAGGCTGTTTAAATGGTCATGCTATAAATTAAGAGTCTCAGAAAATATTCAAATATGTACTTAACCTGAGAGCAATGTGCCTAGAAGTGCTGCAAAGAGCACATTATAGAGAACCAAGGAAATACAATCAATAACATTACTTCATAAAAATTTTATCTTCTAGGAGCCAAGAATTATGGACATGAATCATTTATTCCACATGAATGTAGGCAACTATGAGCATGAGTGGAGTAAACAAAGAAAGGAAGTGAAAAATCCAAAGGAAATGAGGGTGGGGAAGGGGAAGTAGAGAGAGAGAGGAGAAAATTTAATGGCTGAATATAATTATCAAAGTTAGAACTGGTTAAATGCCACCAGGAACAGCACTGTAAATCTGAGGTCAATAACTGTACGGGATTCAAAACAAAAATCACACAAGGAGGAGTAGCAACCATTTTTAATACTTAACTATTGCCAAACCTTTCAAAATGGATCACTAGCTTTTTAAGCTTTAATGTTGCTAGCAAAGCTTATCAAAGTCTCTGGCATTACCAAAAGCTCTCCAAGAGAGAGCACAAAGGAAGAACAATAAAGCAGTGTAAACAAAGCCCAAAAAAGAGAAAGTGGGAGGGAAAACAAAGATAAAATGGAAAGTAAATAGCAAGAAGAAGTGGAATGCTGTCAGTATCTGCTTCCAGAGAGGCTGCCTGTGTCAGGTACTTCTACCACCCCATAGCAAAGGGGTTCTTAAACAGAAATATGATGGCCAGAAAAGGAGCCAAAAGTTTAGATTCCACCTGCCACCTCCAACTCGGAATAGTCTGATACACATTCTAGAACCAGGTACTTCAGAAGGCTGAGTATCCAAAAACACAAAATTCACATGCTAAAGCCCATACATGTCACTCAGAAGACTAAGGAATATTTTTCCTTTACATATAACTGAAATAAATATTATTTAATCAGCATCAACAAGAAATGTGAGAGGCTTTGCTAGACACAAGCATGCCACTAGCTACAAAAACCAACAGCAAGAGGAGTCCAAAAACCCCACAGAAAAACATAAAAAGCAGTCACAGGCACTCAAAAGCACAGCAGTCTGGGCCATCCAACACAGGGATAAAAACTACTCCACTCCATGGCAGGCTTTGAAGGACTGCCCTCCAGAGGAGACAAGCCCTGAGAGGCACAGTGGTCTTCTGCTTTGTTTGAAAAAGACAGGCAAGTGTGCAATCCATTCTAGGAACACTGAGAAAAAAAATGGGCCAAAAGAGAAAAACTAGTTATTTGAAAAACTTGGCTCTTCTAAATGACTCATTTTGAGGACTGTAGACAGCCAAGTTTTAGCACATGGCACGTATGTCAATTTCATGAGAGAACCAAGTTATATACAAAATATTTTCAATACTAAAACCAAAAGATAATTCTAGATTTTCAAAACATCCTAACTTAAAGTACCTTTCAAGTTTCTATTTCTTCTCATATTTCTCAATTTTTATTGATAAATTTGAAATTTATGAAAATTTTACATTTTAAAGCTTAATGTGGGGCTGAGATTGTACCCAGTGGTAGAGCGCTTGCCTCGCATGCGTGAAGCCCTGGGTTCGATCCTTGGCACCACATACAAAGCAATAAAATAGAGACATTGTGTCCATCTACAGCTAAAAAAAAATATTAAAAAAAAAAAAAAGCTTAATGTTTTTTAGGGAATCTAGAGTAACAAAGAAACAGTACCAAATAGATAATGCATAATCATTATTTTATATGTCCTAGAGTGCTACAAGTGACTACTTTAAACAAGTCAATCCTAAATGTCACACATACAAGTAGATAACATAGAATGAGGAATCAGGATTGTATTTTTCAGGGCATGACAATTAAAAAATGCATTTATAGCACTCAAAAAGTACCTACCTTTATAACTATCACCAACAATGTTAAAATTATTTTCAACCACTTAAATGTTCTAAAAATTTTACTTATTTTTCTTCACATTTGGTTTACCCTCTTATTTTTCAATTGTTTGCATATCTATTAAAACTTCGCGTAAGAAAGAAATGTATGAAATAGGGAAAGTCTAACTTGTCAATGGATTGCCAATACTACCACCTTGTGGCCAAAAAATCCATAAAATGGTTTCAGTATTAAAGCAGGTCCACTTTATCAACTGTTTATAGTCTTGAGGAAACACTATATTTTTAGATCTGAACGGATTTTATATTTGTGTGGTTCAAGCACTACTGAAAAGCCATATGGAAGTTGCATAAGAAAGTTTGAGAGCATATGTAAACAGACTTTCAAATTACAATGGAATGACACTGCATAATGTGATTTATTTTCCTTTAAGTAGGTGCCTTAAAAGCATGGTGTTCTTTGTCAGTTTCAACAGAAATTAACTCTGATGGAGCTTTTTATTTTTAAAATTTATTTATTTATTTATTTTTGGTACCAGGGATTGAACCCAGGGGTGCTTAAACACTGAGCTACATTTCCAGCCCATTTTATTTTTTAATTTTGAGATAGGGTCTCGCTAAATTGCTTAGGACCTTGCTAAGTTGCTGAGGCTGACCTGGAACTTGTGATCCTCCTGCCTCAGCCTCTCAAGTCACTGGGATTAGAGTGTGCCACTGAGCCCAGCAGATGGAACTTTTTAAAGAGCATGAACTCTCTTGAGCCCTCTGGGACTGCAAGAATTTGGATATAGCCCAGGGGAAGGTTATGTTGGTAAGCAACAAGAGGAATCTAAAGAAGTAGCAGGGGCAAAGTTCCAAAACCACATGAAATAACAGTAACAGTGTTCTCTGCGACATCATCCTGGCCTTTGGTGCCTTCCCACTGATGTGAGAGAAGGGGTTCTTCTATTCAGCAATTTGTTGACCATATTCCACTGCGGCTTTCTCAGGTGAAGGGAAATGGTTGAAAAGCAAAGATGAAACAAAATGCCTTTATTCATTAGATCAACCTACTTGAGTAACAAGAACAAACCTAAAATTAGTGCTTATTGTTAGGTTGGGTCAGGGTCCAAAATGTCCAATTAGGGGGACTGGTCAGCGGCTGCTGAGCGGAGCTGCCAGCCAGACGCTGAGGGCACCAGTAGACACGCCTCCTGTTAATCAGCGGGTTTTCCTGACCTATCCAGGAAGGACTCTGGCCTTCTCTTCCTGCCCCCAAGCCCTCCCCTTCCTGACCCGGCTTTCTTGAAATTCTCTGTGCACCAGAGCCCCAGCGCCATTCCTCCTGGACACACTCTGATGGACGAGAGGATTCTGCCTAGAGCGTGTATTCCAATAAAGTCTTGCGAGCGGCTTAATTCATCTCCTCCTGGTCATCTAGTCTTTACACTTATTATTCACATAATACATATCTATGGCCAAGATGGAGAAACAGGAATTGAATTTACCTTCCCACCTGAAACAATCATAAAACAAAATACAATAAAAACAAAAGCAACCGAGATGAAACAATAATTTTCAGGATACTGGATATCAGACCAAAAAAGACACTGATCTCTGAGTAATGAGAAGCGAATGTTGAGCCCTACCAGTCAGCCAGCTTACTACGCTGAGATCTTTCAGGCCATAGTAAAGGGAGGAGGTGGTAAGGTGAAACCCAGAAGACTCCCTTGACTTGAGGAGAGACAGCTGAGACCAATGTGGCTGGAGTTCATGGGACATAGTATCAAAGAAGGGAGAGCTGACAGAGAACTCCAGAGATAGACAGAAGGACACCCAGGAGTATTAGGTAGAGAACTGACCAGTGCCTATATGGAGTAAACTATCCAAAACTGGGGAAAGAACTAAAAAGATTAGAGGGAACAGTGCCCCGTGTTTACATGCTGGCTGGATGTTCTCACAAGCCAGATCAGAAAAACTCAGCTCACGAGGCACTACATGGAGTATTTAGAAGCAGGGAATACTTAGTACTAGACTAAACATTGTTCCAGACCTGTTAACAAAAAAAAGCAGCAGACCCAAAAGGATCAACAGTTCTCAAGTAAGTTAACTGCATACCAGAACAAAGCTCAAGAAGCTTCACAAATATCCAGCACCCAAAAAAGTAAAATTCACTGTCTGGCATTAATCAGCAGGTATGCAGAGACAGGAAAATATAACCCATGAAACTAATCCATCCATCAATCAAAACTGACCCACAGTTGACATACACTAGAAATAAAAGAAAAAGACATAAAAACAGTTTTTAAATTAAAACTGTATTCCATATGCTCAAAAAGTTAAGTAGACATAAAAGGCATAAAAGAATGGCCCAAAGTGAGCATCTAGATATGAAATGTATAATGTTTCAGATGAAAAAATACACTGGATAGGATTAACAATGGATCAGGCACTGCAGAAAAAAAAAGAGTAGTAAGCTTAAAGACAAACCAACAGAAACCATTAAAAAGGGAGGAAAAACATCCACAAGAAATAAATGTAGAAAAAAGGATTTTAAAAGAAGAAAAATATATCACTGGGCTATGAATAGCATCAATGCCCTAATACATGGATAATTTCAGTTCCCAAAGGAGAAAAGTACCAGAAAAATATTTGTAGCAATACTGCTAAAAAACTTCATGCAAATGATAAACTTAGGATCCAGGAAATTCAACAAACCCTAAATGAGAAACAAAGAAAACTGCATCAAGGTACATCACAAATGGATGGATACAAATCAGTCGTTATGGTTTAGATGTGAAGTGTCCCCCAAAAGCTCATGTGTGAGACAATGCAAGAAAGTTTAGTTTGAGCTATGAAAGTCTTAACCAAATCAGTGCATTAATCCACTTGAATGCATGAATGGGGTAGTAACTATAGGGTGGTGGCTGGAAGACAGAGGTCACTGGGGGCATGCCTTTGAGGTATATATTTGTCCCTGGTGAGTAAAGCGCTCTCTGCTTCCTGATTGTCCTGTCCTGAGCTACTATACTCTGCCACACCCTTCTGCCACGATGTTCTGCCTCACATCTGGCACAGAGCAATGGAGTTGGCCATCTATGAACTGAGACCTCTGAAACTGAACCCCGAGTAAACTTTTCCTCCTCTAAAATTTTTCTTGTTACGTCTTTTGGTCAAAACATCAGTGATTAAAACAAACAAACAAAAAGCTGACCAAAACATCAGTGATAAAAAAAAAATCTTAAAGTCAGCCAAAGAAAAAAGACAAATTATACATAGAGGAATAAAGATAGGATGACATCAGATTTCTCATTGCAAGCAATGAAAATGAGAAGACAGTACTCTGGCAACCTTAAAGTACTTAAAGAACAAACTTGTCAACATAGAATTCTGTATCCAGAAAAAGTATTATTTAAAAATGAAGATGAAATAAGGATGTTACAGACATATAAACTTTCAAGGTCATGAATACACTTATCATCTTGGTTGTGGTGAAGACTTCACAGATACATATATGTCAAAATTTATCAGATTATACAGTTTAAATATTTACAGCATTTATTCCTCAGTGAGCTATTATACTACACATACACATATGTACAGCTGTGGCTTCTGATCTTGTACCAAATAAATAAAGGTACTTGGAACAAACTACTAACAGAACTTTCAGGAAAATGCTCCAGTGTTACAATTATTAAACTTCTTCAAAAGAAAATACCTGGAAGCAGGGTACCTTACCTTAAAGAAGGAATGAATAGCAGCTGTGGCTTCACTGCGGACCCTCAATATAGAACCCAGAGCATTAGTCCTACACCTAAGGTGAGGATATTGTCTCATGTACTCCAGAGGATGCCTCTCTTTATATTTGATAGGGAATGCCTGCCAATAAATAAGGAAAATATTAGAAGCTAAAAACAAACAAACAAAAAACCTGTTTTATAAAACTAGTTTCCAGAGCATTTCTTAAATAGTAGTGCTTCAGAGCAAATAAGATGCTTTTCTTCTTTGTTTATTAATATAACAGATTATAGCCCACAGAATTTTTACCAGGTAGTAGAAGGGTGAGATGGATTCAAAGAGATGTGGTACTTATTAGCTAAATTAATTAATATCACTGAGGCTCATCTATTATTATTATTTTGGTACTGAGGATTAGACTCAGGGGCACTCGACCACTGAGCCACATCCCCAGCCTCATTTTGTGTTGTATGTAGAGACAGGGTCTTACCGAGTTACTTAGCGCCTCGCCGCTGCTGAGGCTGACTTTGAACTTGCAATCCTCCTACAGGCGTGAGCCACCATGCCCGGCTCTCATCTATTATTAACCAAGTTTTCTATCCACCAGCTGTCTGTGACTTTTTACAAATAGAGGTTAAGCAGATAATTATGCAAAACAATCCACTGTTAGGCCCACAGGAGTTTAGAATATTGTAGATATTAAAGACTAAGTTTTCTACCATTGTACACACACACAGCTGGGGTTCAATTTTAAAATCACACAAATGTCATGAAAACCCACAATGATAATCAGTGGGTGCCAATTTATTAGTTTATCAACATGACACTGGTGTCTAAGAACATGAGGGATGGTCAACAGCCATCTTTCATTTAGCAGAGTACTAAAGATTTACAAAAAAAAAGGGCTGGGGTTGTGGCTCAGTGGTAGAGCGCCTGCCTACCATGTGTGAGGCACTGGGTTCGATTCTCAGCACCACATACAAATAAATAAAATAAAGATTCACCAACAACTAATAAAAAAAATTTAAAAAAAATTTACAAAAAAAGTTTAAAGAAACTTAAGGCTCCAACTTGAAATATTTCTTCCGTCCACGCTTATATTACAAGATTAAAAAGCCATATCCTTTCAGACAGAAAACAAAGATTCAAAAGAAAGATAATAGAAAAGCTAAATAAGAGCTACACTGGCACACTACTTTAGTTTTGTCTATTCTTTTTAAGTCTGGTGCACATGCTGATTTTTATGTTGTATAGAAACAAGTACCATACTTGCCAAGAAGAAAATATAGCCACAAGAACAGATCTGGGATTGTTGGGGGTTCAGAATCCCTAATGTCTGAATACTTTAAATGACACTGAACTAAAGAAGGAAAGGAAGAAGGAGCCTCTGACCACAGCACAGTGCTCCAGTAACCTTGTCTGCTGTGATCATTAACCTTTCTGGAAAATGCAGCTGGCAATTCTCTGAGGTTTGTCATTAGAATGTGAGGAGAGAGACACAGATTGCAGAGACTATTTACAGATTGCTTTGTTTACTTTAAGAGCGACTGCTCCACTTGTGTGTGGCAGGAAAATGAGATTTCAACAAATTATTTTGTATTTTTAATTTTCATGACAAGTCTCCTCCTTATCAACAGACAGGCACCAACGAATTTGGCCCTGAGAAGAAAACTGCACAGACACAACTGCCTTCAGAGGAGATGTATGCCTCTCCTCATGAATTCCCTTCCTCTGAGATATAGACCTCTGCAACTCATTTCACTTCGTCTATACCAGAAGAGTGGTGAAAGAGAGATCTCAACTGCCACAAAGAGCTGCAGCTACGGGGGGATTGCTTAGGCTTCATCATACAAAAAAGAATTGTCTGAAAGGACGGGATTTTAGTTCACAAAACTGCCCTCTTCCTGGTTATAATTAGAGGAAAAACAACATAAATTCAAAAAGGAATTCCAATTATTTGCCTGCATAACAAAAAGCTCTTATTTTTTTCTGTAATTATTATTCTTACATTGATTAAAAAGAAAACCATCTTTTTATGTCTTAGAACTCTCTAAAGGTAAAAAGTGCAATAATTTAAAAATTTTTTTCATATTCCTATAGATCTCTAAAAGTATTAGCATTGTATGTATTTGAGTGATTCTTAAAAAACACATATGTGCTAAATCTAAAATCAATTGCACTGACTTGGTTTGCAGAACAGGAAGAAAATTATTGATTCATTAATTATGTTGAGAGACTAAGAAAAAAGTTGTTGGTTGTTACCATTCTATATGACAGATTTTAGTGTTTATAAAAATATGATTTTTATTTTACAAATAGTCTCCATTTGAAGTCCTAAAAGAAAGCATAAAATATTAATTGTAGTCCATGTTATTTTAAAAGGGAAATATTCATTTCTCAATTATTTTTGTCATCATGCAATTATAAGAAACCTTGTTTTCTTGGAGACTGTTTAATATGCTTGATTATTTTGTATAGTTCCTTTAAAAAGACTGGTTTAGTTAACATAAAAAATACAGTTATGCCAATAAAACCCTAACATGGCAATATCTGTATCTAATAGGTGAGTGTTCATCATTCTGTTAAGGTTTGTTCTGGGGCTGTTCAACCTGTGATAGTGAAATATGTGAACAACAAATCAGAAAAAATTTTGAAATATGATTACCTCAAAAGGAAACTACATATCTAGATCTGAATTGTATTGACAACTAGGTATTGCCTGGTGGTGAAATATGTTATTAATCTTTATTTATTGAAATAAAGCTAGCTTAGTGTCACAAAATTTTAAGTTTTTCCAGGTAAGGAGTTTACAAAGTCATACCTGGACTAGAAGTTTTACTCTGTAAACATTATAGACTGAGAGAAGCCATTGAATCATTAACCTTTATTTTGCTAAAATAAATGTTTGGCATTTATATGCAAAGAATTTGATATAGAAAATCTGATAATCTCATGGCATTTCTCTCCCTATCAAAGTTTATTTAAAAGTTTGTCTTTGGGGGTAGAAAGTACTTAATAAGGCTCTAAAATTAAATTTATACATAAACAAAGGGTCTTATCTCATTAATTAAGTTAGATATTAATGAAGAACTCCTAAATAACTTTCTGGATAAATTATAATTCCTTTCACAAGAGCACCTGACTAGATGCTCAATTTTATTTATGTTTAAAACAAACTCATTTGTATACCATGCATAAAAAACACATCTCATTCAATAAAGCTTATATTTTTTCAAGGACAAATTATCATATTCAAAGAAAAACAGCTAAAAACCAGCCTTAGTAATGTAAAATAATTAAATGGCTATAGATCTCTGCTCCTAATAATTGTTTAATAAAATACTTGGTGATTTGAAAAAAAGAAAAAGAAAAACAAGAGAAGGTACCAACACCAACAGAAGCCAAGGGAGAATAATCAAACACATGACAAATTTTTAATAATCATAGATCCCTCTAAGAAAGGAAAAACAAAAATATTTGCTTTTTCTATTCTTCTCTTGATTTCTAAATTATTTCACAACCTATTTCCCAGAAATCTTAAAATCTGATTCCTAGTTTTATATGTCAATTAGGATTTCTTGGAAAATTATTTAGAATGACATTTTAAAAGAAAATTAGCCCATTTTCTTTCTTATTTCCTTACATTTACTTTTTCCTCTTATTTTAAAATACCAAAAATGAATTTAAATTATGCAATTTCCTTAAAATTTCTCATTTTTTTGCACATTAAATTTGAAGATAATTATAGCAAAGACAGAGGAAGTCAAATGGCTAGAATATAAATTTCAGATGTGCCACCAATTTCACCACATTGGTCCTATTTTCTCCATCATTATAAATTTAAAGAACTGGATTGATGACTTTTTATTCCCTCTAACCTCTTTATCAGGCTTATACATATAAAGCTACTAACAAGAGTCTTGCAAAAACAGGTATAAACATGCCTTAATATACAATTTCTTGTCTCTGTTCAGTCCAAGCATTACAACATTCTAGATCAACATTATCCAATAGAACTTTCTGTGAAAAATGGGAATGTTCCCTACTTGTGCTATTCAATATGGTAGCCAACGGTCACATTTGAACAACTAATGCTACTGAAGAACTGGACTTCTTAGCCCTGGTATGGCTCTGCAGTATGGATGACTGGGCATGCTTATAAAAGCTGTGAGATTCAACTATGACAGGCACTAAAGATGCACAAATTAATGCTTAGCTCTCACTCATAAGACTGAGTCATCTTTGTAATAATTTTGCTACTATCTCTACAAGATCTACACCTTGTTTCAATTATCACAGAAGCACAAAAGAAAATTTTTCAAAATATCATCTTCCCAATAATCAACTTAAAATAGACTGTTAATATTTTAAATTAAGCCTAAATAGCCTGAACAAAAGTATCAGTAAGCATACCTTGGCATCACAATTTCCAATAACTTCAATTTTTTCTGCCTTCAGTTCCACATTTTGCCTTTTGGAAGGACTTTTTACCAGCTGCCCTAAGACTTCCACAGAACTTCCAAAAGTCAATTCTCTAGAATAACAAAAAATAAACAAACAAAACCCCAGGATGTTATCATATATACCTTTTCTTTTAATAAAAATCTTGCTATTAAATATAAATTTTGTCTTAATACAAATCTTGCTATCAGACCATTAAAATACTTAATGATAGAAGTATTTACCCTCAATTGAGTTAATGAATCTTCAGAATCTATGGATGCTGTTGTATACCCAAATTATAAAAATGAATTCCATACATTTTTAAATGGGAACCAAAAGAGTTAAGGACTTGCATAAAGATATCTGGGATTAAGAAGTAATATAATTATCCTTATCAAAAAGTAAATTGGCCAAAATACTTTTTAACATAGATTACATGTAAAGTCTGATGAAATCTAAAAAAGATCTGTAGTTCTGTTGATAATTCCCTGGCTTTGATAACATACCATAGTAACAGGTTATTCTTGGGAAAGCCAGTTAAAAAGTACATGAAACTATTTCTAAGACAATTAAATGTACATGTACTATTTCTACAATGTATTTTTTAAAGTTTATTTATTTATTTTAATTTACCCAGCTGACAGTCTTGAGCACACACAGACTACCTTCTGGGTAATAAGTCTATGTTCTAATGCAAGTTTATCCACAAATTTATTGTATCACCCCTACAGAAAGTGATGTATACTCATTTAAGAATTATCTATTAAGGAGGGTAAACTAAGTGATTATGTATCTATTCCAGTTATAACATTTTATAATTACAATAAATATGTTAAGTGCCTTCTTTAATAAACTATGTATTTTATGTATATAATATGTATATTTAAAATATAATACAATAAATACAATAAACTATATCAAAATAAATATATCAGTAAATTCCCCAGTTTTGTTTGCTTGCTACACTTCATATATGCTATTTTTAAAAAAATTTTATTTTTTAAAATCTTCCCCTTGCTCATCCATTATCCATCCTTGATTTGGTGCTTTACACACACACAGAGATGAAATTCCCTGTGGCATTTTTATATATGTACCTATGTGATTTTGTTAAAATTATTCTGCATTTCCTCCTCTTTTCCATCCCTCCTCCCTCCTTCTCAATCTCTGTCTTCATTTATTTTCCCTCTATCTTTATGACAGCCAATCCCTGTCCCCTTCTTTTTCTTATTTTGTTCTAGCTTCCACATGAGAGAAAATATTTGACCCTTGATTTTCTGAGTCTGGCATTTTCACTTAGCATGATGTTCTTCAATTTCATCCATTTACCAGCAAATGCCATAATTTCATTCTTCTTTATGGCTGAGAAAACTCCTTTGTGTGTATGTGTATCACATTTTTATAATTCATCTATTGAGACAGGCATCTGGGCTTATTCCATGATTTGGCTACTGTGAATTATGCTGCTATAAACACTGAAATAGCTATGTCACCATAGTATGCTGATTTTATTTTGGGATAAACACCAAGGAGTGGGATAGCTGGGCAGATGGTGATTCCATTCCTAGTTTTTCAAGGAATCTCTATACTGCTTTCCAGAGTGGATGTGCTAATTTAATCCTACCAACAATGTATGAGTGTAACTTTCCCCCCACATCCTCACCAGCATTTATTATTCTCTGTATTCTGAATAGTTGTCATTCTGACTGGAGTGAGATGAAATCTTTTTGTAGTTTTGATTTGCATTTCCCTGACTGCTAGAGATGTTGAACATTTTTTCATATATTTGTCAGCCACCTGTGTTTCTACTCTTGAGAAATGTCTGTTTAGTTCTTTGCCAATTTATTTACTGGGATATTTGTTTTTTGGTGTTAAGGTTTTTGAGTTCTTTATATATTTTGGATATTAATCCCCTGTCAGAGGAGCAGCAGGCAAAGATTTTTCTCCCATTCTGTAAGCTCTCTCTTCATGTTCTTGTTTCCTTTGCTGTGCAGAAGTTCTTGGTTTTATTTCTTGAGCTTTAGGGGTCTTATTAAGCAAGTCAGTACTTGCACCAATATGATAGTGTTGACCCTATGTTTTTTTCCAGCAGTTGCAGAGTTTCTGGTCTAATTCCTAGGTCTTTGATCCACTTTGATTTGACTTTTGTGTAGGGTAAGAGAGATCTAGTTACATTCATCTACATATAGATAGCCAGCTTTCCCAGCACCATTTGTTAAAAAGGCTATCTTTTCTCCAATATATATTTTTGGCACATTTGTCAAGTATCAGATGGCTGTTAAGTATGTGGATTTGTCTCTGTATCTTCTATTGCATCAGTGTGAATATCTTTTTTTTTTTAAACTTTATACTAGGAATTTAACTCTGGGGTATTATGCCACTGAGCTACATCCCCAGACCTTTTTAAAATTTATTCTGCGACAAGTTCTCTCTAAGTTGCTAAGGGCCTCACTAAGTTGCTGAGGCTGGTCTCAAACTTGTGATCCTCCTGTCTCAGCTTCCTGAATTGCTGAGACTATAGTATGTGCCACCACGCCCAGATTCATGTCTATTTCAATGACAATAGCATGCAGTTTTTGTTACTATAGCTGTGTAACATGATTTGAGATATGGTATTGTGATGCTTCCTATATCGCTTTTCTTGCTTAGGATTGCTTTGGTTACACTGGGTCTCTTATTCTTCCAAATGAATTTTAGGACTGTTTTTTCTAACTATGAAAAGAATGTTACTGGTATTTTGATGGAGATTTCACTGAATCTGTACATTGCTTTTGGTAGTATGGCCATTTTGACAATATTAATTCTAACTATTCAAGAATATGAGAGGTCTTTCCATCTTCTAAGGTCTTCTTCAATTTCTTTCTTCACAACTTATACCCTAACATAAAAATGGTGTTAGTTCTATGGTTTTCATTGTAGAGATCTTCCATCTCCTTGGTTAGATCAATTCCCAAGTATTTTATTTTATTTTTTGAGGTTATTGTGAATGAAACGGTTTTCCTGATTTCTTTCTCAGCAAAATCTGTCTCCTTTTAAAATTCATTCTTATATAACTTATATAACTGAGATTGTCCATCATCACATCAAAAAGAGAAAACCTGATAAATCTTTCATCAAACCTGAGAGTATTTCAAGACACTCTGACTTCAAATATGTACGAACTGACATGATGAATTTTTTCCTGGGGGTCCTTGAGAATACCTTAAAGAGTTGGGTAATCATCTTTTGGAATCTCTAAAATTTAGATACTATTACACATATCCATGTAATTGCTATAGTGATAGATATTATCAGAAAGATTACAAACTTTTCACATCAGAACAATTTTGTTGTTCTGCTCAGTTGACCAAATAGTCTCAGACCCATGAATCTTTTCAATATGTAAACAGAATTAATCCTAACCATGCTTGGAATACTAAAGCACTCTTATTTTAACAAATTACTTTAATATTATATTCTTCACAACTTATACCGTAACATAAAATGGTGTTAGTTTTGCCAGGTGCCAAGGCACATGCCTGTAATCCAAGCTATTCGGGAAGCTGATGCAGGAAGATTGCAAATTCAAGGCCAGTCCAGGCAACTTAGCTAGACCTTGCCTTAAAATAAAAATAAATACATAAACAGGGCTTGGGATAAGCCAGATGCAGTGGTGCATGTCTATAATCCCAATGACTCAAGAGGCTAAGGCAGGAGGATCACAAGTTCAAGGCCAGTCCCAGCAACTTAGCAAGACCCTATCTCACAATAAAAAATAAAAAGGACTGGGGATGTAGCTCAGTGGTTAAGGCTATCCTGGTTTAATCCCTAGTACCAAAAAAAAAAAAAAAAAGGTTGGGGATGTAGCTCAGTGGTAGTGGGCCCCAATACTAGAACCTTATGAATTTTTTCAATTTATCCAACAAACAATAACTGGTTACTTTGTCAGCACCGTGCCAGAAGCCAAGAACACAAAAATGAATGAAATACCATTCCTAATTTCAAGGAGTACTTACTCAAAGAAGCAATCCAATAATAGTACAGTTGATTACCATTCAATACAATACATTTCATGACAGAGCTGGGCATAGAATTTATGGGACCATAGAAGAGGGTCATCTACTACAGTCAAGGGATAGGAACATCAGATGATGCCTAAACTAGAATTGGAAAGACAGGTGAAGAGGCTGTATCAGGCAGAAGTGGCAACATGAATAAGAGCCTGAATGTAAAAATGAGCAGAACAGCTTAGGGGAGCTGCAAGAAGAGAAGGAAGACTGATGCAAAGTATAGGCAGGGGATACAGGCATGTGAAGGTGTTAGAGAAGGAAAAGCCTGAGCCAAAGGATCCTGACTCCAAGTATTTGGATTTTCTTCAAACCTGTTTTTCATAGATTTGTTTAGGAAGACAAGTAAAGGGGGCAATGTGAACACTGGGTTAAGGAAGCGGGGAACAGTGGAGAAGAAGAAAAAAATCAAAGGACAAAACAACAATAACTTACCCACTGTCAAAGCTTGAATCTGCAACAACCTGAAGGCTTTCCAAAGACGACCCATCATTTACATGTAGGAACAAGACTTCCTTCTGGGATCGGACTGATCGAACCCATCCCTAAAGAAGAGAAAGATTTCTAAATATGAGCTTAAAATACATAAATGTTTTATATTTGTTTATACATACAAAGAAAGCTAAATGAAAGAAAAAAAACATACTTGCCTTAACACTATCAGCTGCATAAAATGAGCTGGTTTCAGTTTACCAATATGCACAAATAATTTTAAATGGTTTTTATAGCAGGGAGATACACCCTTTGGTACTTCACCTGTATTCTGCTTTGTTAATGAAGCTCATCATTTTCACCTTTTGCCAAATATTCATCAAGTTGATAAGTGTAATTTATATAACCATTCTCTTCAATATTGGCTTTTCTAATGACGATGGGTTTACATCTTGGTGCCTTTTCCCTTATATCAGATTCCCAGATTATGTAATATCAACTAGAAATATCTTTACAGGATTTTTATTCTTTCACAAAGTGTAACACCAAAAAACTCCCCCAAAATGTCTCATTATGAACATATATTAAGTAATACACAACCCATCAAGGATAGTCTTAATTTAAATGACAGGTATATTAGAGTACAAGAGAGATGCTTTCAAATAGACCAGTAACAATAAAACAGCTCTCTCATATACACCCAAATTAGATTTAACTAGTAAAGGAGTTAGGAGGGAATAATCAGTCTTCTAGTAGACACCAAACAATTGTGAAGTGTCTCATAAATGTAAAGTAAATGAACACAGGTTGACATTCATGCTGGGGAAAAGCAAGAGATCATTCTACATAGAAAAACTATTGATCATTTTCTGTGTCTGGCCATAACCTACATATGCTGTTATTAACGCTATTACTTACTTGCATAATGCTTTAAGGGAAAGAAACATGCTTACTTATTTTGAAGTGTACTGCCAGGTACAAAGCTGAGATTCTGCAAATGTTTTACTATCTTCATGTAGTGTCTCATTCCTTCACATAATAGCTCTAAGGATTGTCATACCTGTTTCACAAGCAAGGAAATTGAGGCTCTGAGAAGTTAAGTAACTTATTGAAGACTGCAAGTAAGGGTTAGACTTGAACCCAAGTCTATTTGATTAGAAATCCCTTGATCTTTGTGAGGGCTCCATAGAATGAAGTAAAAATTGTCTCGACCTCATGCACAAGATACTTCACCTCATCACACTTCCCCAAAGGCACCTGCTTGGTCATGCTCAATCAATAGTAATTTCCGAAGCACTACTCTCTTATTTTTACTTGTTAGTAAAATTTAACATTCATTAAGCACATTTTAATGTGCCAAGTTCTTTGTAAATATTACGCTATTTAATTCTCACAAGAAGTAAATGATGTGGTTATAATTATTATTTTTAATTTCTTTTTAGTTATAAATGGACACAATGCCTTTATTTTACTTATTTTTATGTGATGCTGAGGATTGAACCCAGTGCTTCAAATGTGCTAGGCAGGTGCTCTACCACTGAGCAACAACCCCAGCCCATAATTATCTTTTTTGAATTGAAGAAACATTTAGGGAACTTAAAGAACAAGTTCAGGTCATATTTACCAACTAGTACTGTTGGGATTCAAATAGTTATTCACTTTTTTTTAATCAATGAGCTTTTCTGGAATGCTATTTCCACCCCATCCCCAGTTCCTCTGCTTGGGGGACACATCCTTGTGCAATTTCCACTCCATCCTAGATCACTCTATCTGAGGAATACATCCTTCAGGACTCAACTGAAATGTCACTCTATATGAGAAGTCTTCCTTGACCTCCTCATAGGAGGAATTCTGTCTTTTCATAGCTTCTTATCTAGATCATTAAAAATAATCCTATTACTGAAAACTAGGGCTGTCCAACATAAATATAATGTGAGCTACATTAGTGATTTTCAAATTTTTAGGAGCCAAATTAAAAGCACAAAGAAACAGATGAAATTAATAATTTATTAACCAATTACGCTCAAAATACTATGAACATTAAATCAACATTTAAATATAATCAACATTTAAATATACTGAAGCCAATCATGGTCTGTAATCTCAGTTACTCAAGAGGCTGATGCAGGAGGATCACAAGTTCAAGGCCAACCTGGGCAACTTAATTTTTAAAAAAGGGCTGGTGTTATCAGTGGTAGAGTGCCTGCTTAGCATGTATGAGGCCCTGGGTTCAATCCCCAGTACTGCAAACAAAGAAACAAAAAACACAAGCCCCACAGATGTATATAGATAGGGACACACGCATGCATGTGTGTGTAGAGAAAGAGATGGGGAGATTTTGCATTCTTTTTTGCTCTTCAAAATCATTATGTATTTTATACTTACAATACCTCTCAATTCAGGCTCCATCACATTTCAAGTGCTCAGAGCCACAAGTGGTTGATATCTGCCATATTAGAGGGAAAGCACTCAATTCTGTTCTTTCCATTTTGATTCCTCTTTTGACTACACAAAAGATATCATTTATGCATTCCAAATTAACAGATAAAATGCAAGTAAGGTTTCTGAATTGGATCATGGAAAGAATATGAAACCCAAATAAATATATTGAGGAGCAGATCATAATACCAAACAGCAAGGATATATGAAGACACCAAAATAACTGTTATCAGTGTGTTTCAGTAATCTAATGAGAAAGAGTCAACTACCTTGCTTAACCTGCTCCTTTAACAAGTGAAGGAAATAATAGTGGCTAACATTTATTGACTATGGCTTACTCTTCTAAATATCTCATACCCATTATCTCAATTTTCAGGATTCCATTAAGTAGGGACTGTTACCTGTTTTCATAAAAAGAAACTATAAAGTTTAGAGTGCTTAAGTGACATGCCCATAATGAACAAGTTACTTAGTGGGAGAGATTTAAACTTACATAGCTCCACCTCAAAGCTCTTTCAAACTGCTCCATTCCACTCTCTCTCCTAATTTATTAAACGTAAATTACACGCAGGCCCAATTTTAGGTACTAAGGTGGCTAAAAGCTGAATCAAAGCCCCGGTTTAGTGGAACAAGTACTTACTGTCAGTAATGTGAATATCAAGTCAGGTAAGACACAGTTTCCGCCCTCAAGGGGATAGGACATAACCGCGGATATCATAAGATAAAGGAAAAGGGCCCCGTTCGCTTACACTTTTCTGAATGACTAACAAGTTTATAGGCAATGCCCTGGTATCTTGAAAACCAAGCTTACAGGTCACCAGGGCAGTTTTGCAAAAAGTAACAGTAGGTAACCGAGGAAAGAGAGACGCATGAACTCCCGCTATACTTATACTTTCTAACTTTTCTCTGCTGGTCGTTCTGTCTGACCCAACAACACAAAGTAAAGCTAGATGTGATGTGCCACATAACTCCCTAAAGAAGAAAGAAAAAAAGTCCCTTTCTACACACCCACCTGGACCTTAACGCGCTCCCCACTCGCGTTCTGCGACCCGAGAGCGTCCCGGACGCTCAATCTGGCTGAAGGTCTGTGCCTGGGGCAGGGAGCAGTGGGGTGGGGAGCAGTGGAGCAGGAGCGCAGGGCTCGAAGCAGACACCGGGCCCCGAGCATCGCGCCGCCTCCCCGGCCACAGTGGGTTCGGACCCTGCTTGCAAGGGCCCTCCTTCTCAGCTGCTCCCCTATTCTCGGTCGCAGTCCTGCCCTCAGGACTGCAGGCACCAGCTCTACCCACAGAACTTCTGTGCGTCCCACTTCCGGGCACACTCAGGAAATGCCAAAAGCAAACCAAGCCCCTGGGGAGACTGCTCGAGCCACTGCCGCACACTAGTAGTAAAAATACGCGCCTCCGCCGCGCTGCAACACGCGTTCCCACTGCCCGGCCCTACGTCACCACGCCAACGCCGCGTGTGTCATCACGCTAGGAAAAGGCTCAGAGGGAGCGTGCGTACTTGTGTCTTGGAGCTAAGGAGGCGGGGCTCAGACGGGGCGGGGTCAGGAGCCAATATGGGGCGGGGCTAAGGCAGAACCAGGTTGGAGGCGTTTTTGCAGACGTAGCAAGGGAGTGAGGTCGAGTTGAAGTCAGCGAGTCTCATTCCTAAAGCTTTCAGGGAAAACTGAGAACACTTGAGAGGCAAGGAGTGACTGATGCAGAGGGAAAGCGTCCGGAAGACTTAATTGTTGAGTGTAGTAACCTGAGGGTGTCAGTCATTCCTGAGTTCTGAACACAGGAAAATCAGACGCTGTCCCTGAACAAATCACAGTTGGGTGGTATCAGACATCTAAACAGACAATTACATAAAACAGTGATCAGGTGCCTACAGAGCCCAAGCTGGGATAGATCCCAGAGATGGCGTTCTGGAGAAGGTAATCCTATAGCAGGAGTGGCTAAGAGGAACTAAAGAGACCTTGAATACGGGAGTGAGAGGAGACCTGAGGGGGTGAAGATGGAGAGAAAATGGAGGAATAACAAGCGTTGCCTGCCAGAATCTTCTAGTCTCTCTGTTTTCCAACATAATTATCTGTATTTGTTTTATCTGAAAATAATGACCCTTTAGTATATTCTGCTATATCTAAATTTATACCAAAAAATTTTTCCCATAACTCAGTGAAACTCATGAAAATGTTTTATCTTGTTAAACAATAAAAGGTAGAAGTGAGAGCTAATCACTTAAAATTGCCACTGTTACATCCATTTTACAGATAAGAGAATTTAGAGAAAGAATAAATGACCTGTTCAGTGATACAAGTTTAAACCCAGAAATCCTGACTCTATGAACTAAACTATTGTGCTATACATTGTCTCAAGGCGAAAATTAAACAGTGATCCCTTCCACAAAAAAGCTTATGGTCTAGAGAGAGAGACTGGCAAGAAAAGAGATCACTGCAAAATAAACCAGTACCCATAGATGGGTGTGATGAGTGGAGTGGTAGTCTACAGGAGATAATTGAGCTAAATTTTTGAGAAGGATCAGGATTTTACCAGATGGGAAGTAAGAAGATTTCTTGCCTGAGGATTAACAGGAAAAGTTGTCAGGAGCTGGAGTTGTAGCTCAGTGGTAGAGTGCTTGACTCTATGAATTCTACCTGAGTCTATGAATTCTCACTGAAAGTATATAGCTCTGGGAACTGTAATAAGCCTGCTGGAGGGTATATAAATTTGAGCCATAACTTTTGCCAATGATGGGTAAGAGAGAGTATCTCAGTGTTTCAGAGATTTATGTTTTGAATCTCTTCTTTTGTTCATCAAAATTCCATTTCAAACACAAATTTCATCTTTTTTGACAGCATTATGGAAAGGAACATTAGCCCTGCAATCAAGTCCTGGACATTGTGGAACCTATGGGCAGTCACTTAAACTCTAGACTGCCCCCACAAGATTGTTGACAGTAATAACGAAAGCATTTTGTGAAATTTGTCATAGAGAAATGTGGGTTTATCTGACTGAACATGCTCTATTATTTTAAAATTTCATTTTAGAGTTAGGGAGTCTCCTAAATTCCATTAGCTACTCTATATGAATCCCAAAATAGGACATTCAAGATTAATTTCATCTCTTTTCTGTACATTACTTTTAGGTACAGTCCTTCAGAGTGCATAAGATTCACTAGCAAAAAAAAAAAAAGGAGAGAGAGAATATGAATATAATTGCCTGCAGGGCTGTTAAAATGCAGATTTCTGGGTCTCCTGCCCATTGATTCTGACTTACCTTGAGAAACACTGCTTGCTCTCTGATTGAGTTTTGTCCTTCTCTTGATTTCAGGAGACCCTTACTTTGAACAACTACCTTTCTTATACTACATTATCTTCATCACCATCATCATCATTTTAAACTCCTAATGTATGTTCAGAGAAGCCATAACAATCTACAGTCTAAGCTGCATTTTAGGTTTTGACTGAGGGTAACATTAGAGGGGAGTGAGTGGTGTAGAACCACTGAGAGCAGTAGTCCTTTCCTCTGATGGCTCTGCAGACCCCACAACACCCAACCACACCCTTCCAACCTACTGCATCTTAGTAACCTTGACCTTCTTTAGATATAAGATCTAGAATTAAACTGGACATAAATCCAAGGCCCTTATGCCAATATTTTTAAACTGTAGTGTATGATGTAGTAGGCTTATATATTGAAATAGTAAAATTATAATGATTCACCAAGTCAACTTAGTAGATTTTTATTTTTGTTACTGGGGATTGAATCCAGGGGTGCTTTACCATTGAGCTACATCCTCAGCCCTTTTTATTTTTTATTTTGAGATAGGGTCTCCACAAGTTATGGAGGCTGGCCTTGAACTTGCAATCCTCCTGCCTCAGCTTCCGGATAGTGGGTATTTTCTTAAAATTTATTTATTCTAATTAGGTATACATGACAGCAGAATGCATTATGATTCATTGTACACAAATGGAGCACAACTTTTCATTTCTCTGGTTGTACTCAATATAGAGTTACACCATATGTGCAGTCATACATGAACCTAGGGCACTATTGTCCATCGCATTCCACCATCTTTCCCACTCCTATGTCTCATCCCCTCCCTTCCCTTCCCTTTGACCAAAGTTTCTCTGTTCTTTCCATGCCCCCTTCCACATTATGGATCATCATCCACTTATCAGAGAGAACATTCGGCCTTTGGTTTTTGGGGATTGGCTTATTTTGCTTAGCATGATATTCTCTGATTCCATCCATTTACCTGCAAGTGTCATAATTCTATTATCTTTTAATGTTGAGTTACATTCCATTGTGTATATATACCACAGTTTCTTTATCCATTCCTCTATTGAAGGGCATCTAGGTTGCTTCCACAGTTTAGCTATTGTGAATTGTGCTGCTATAAACATTGAAGTGGCTGCATCACTGTAGTAGTCTGTTTTTAAGTCCTTTGGGTATCCACCAAGGAGTGGGATAGCTGGGTCTAAGGAATCTCCATACTGCTTTCCAGATTGGTTGCATAAATTCACAGTCCCACCAACAATGTATGAGCGTGCCTTTTCCTCCACATCCTTGTCAACACTTGTTGTTTGTGTTCTTGAAAATTGCCATTCTGACTGGCATGAAGATGAAATCTTAGAGTAGTTTTGATTTGCATTTCTCTAATGGTTAGAGATGTTGAACATTTTTTCATATATTTGTTGATTATATATCTTCTTCTGAGAAGTATCTGTTCAGTTCCTTAGTCCATTTATTCATTGGGTTGTTTGTTTTTCTGGTGTTAAGTTTTTTGACTTCTTTATATATCCTGGAGATCAGTGCTCTATCTGATGTGTGTGGCAAAAATTTGCTCCTAGAACATAGGCTCTGGGCTTACCTCATTATTTGCTTCATTTGCTGAGAAGAAGCTTTTTAGTTTGAATCCATCCCATTTATTAATTCTTGCTTTTATTTCTTGCACTTTAGGAGTCTTGTTAAGGAAGTCAGGTCCTAATCCAACATGATGAAGATTGGGGCCTACTTTTTCGTCAATTAGGCACAGGATCTCTGGTCTAATTCCTAGGTCCTTGATTCACTTTGAATTGAGTTTTGTGCATGGTAAGAGATAGGGGTTTAGTTTCATGTTAGGTCATTTATATGTTGACTTTTTCTTCTTTTAATGAATGAGCTCAGTGCAATGAACTTTCCTCTTAACATAGCCTTTAGTGTCCCAGAGATTTTGATATGTTGTATCAGAGTTCTCATTCACCTCTAAGAATTTTTTTTTTTGGTGCCAGGGATTGAACTCAGGGGCATTCGACCACTGAGCCACATCCCCAACCCTATTTTGTGTTTTATGTAGAGACAGGGTCTCACTGAGTTGCTTAGCGCCTTGCCATTGCTGAGGCTGACTTTGAACTCGTGATTCTCCTGTCTCAGCCTCCCTAAGTGCTGGGATTACAACTAAGAATTTTTTTATCTCTTCCCTGATGTCTTCTGTTATCCATGCATCATTCAATAGTGTATTATTTAGTCTCCAGGTGATGGAGTAGCTTCTATTTTTTATTTTATCATTTATTTATAATTTCATTCCATTATGGCAGGGTAATCTATTTTTTGTATTTTCTAAGACTTGCTTTGTGGCATAACATAAGATCTATTTTAGAGAAGTATTCATGTGCTCCTGAGAAAAAAGTGTATTCACTTGTTGGTGGATGAAATATTCTGTATATATCTATTAATTCTAAATTATTGATTATATTATTGAGTTCTATGGTTTCTTTGTTTAGTCTTTGTTTGGAAGATCTGTCCAGTGGTGAGAGAGGTCTTTGGTTTGAGGTCCACTTCATCTAACACGAGGATGGAAACCCCTGCTTGTTTATGCAGTCCATTTGAGTGGTATGTTTTTCCCCATCCTTTTACTTTCAGTCTGTGGATGTCTTTTTCTATGAGATGAGTCTCTTGAAGGCAGCATATTATTGAGCCTTCTTACAAAATCTAATCTGCCAGTCTATGTCTTTTGATGGATAAGTTTAGGCCACTAACGTTCAGGGTTATTGAAATATGATTTGTATTCCTGCTCATTTTGGTCTATTTTTGGTTTTTAACTTGACTTGGTTTCTCCTTTGATTGGATTTGCCTTTAGTGTAGTTCCTCACTTTACTGGTTTTCATTGTTGTTTTTCACTTCCTCCTCATGGAATATTTTGCCGAGAATGTTCTCCAGTGCAGGCTTTCTCATTGTACATTCTTTTAACTTTTGTTTATCATGGAATGTTTTTATTTTGTTATCAAATATGAAGCTTAATTTTGCTGGATATAAGATTCTTGGTTGGCACCCATTTTGTGGGGGCATGCCACAAGATGGCGCCGAGCAGTCAGCTCAGTGCTGACCACGCTGCCCTGAGAAAGCCACCTTCCTTCACTCTTATTGGCTGACCTCTACTCCCGTGCCAAGTGACCCTATACTGTTTCAGGTGGACAGCCCCCTTCCGCATTCTTAGCTTAGAAACTGGACACCGCTGGACCCTCTTCCCTATATAAACCTGTAAACCCCCTCAATAAAGCGGTTTTTCTTGCTTAGATGACCCCCCCACCACCCCCTGCATGGTGGTTTTGTGCCGGGCGGCTTTTT
The DNA here is from genome assembly GCA_004024805.1 of Geosciurus inauris. Lineage (NCBI taxonomy): Eukaryota > Metazoa > Chordata > Mammalia > Rodentia > Sciuridae > Geosciurus > Geosciurus inauris. Next base: position 4,987 of record PVHX01003615.1, on the reverse strand, counting down.
CTTAGTCCAACCTCATTGGGGGTTCCTGGGGAGCTCCTCCTACCCACTGGTCGAGGGGGAGATTGCTACCTGGCTGGGGGAACCCCGATACATTTTCTTTCAGAGCTTGATATATATTGTCCAGGATTTCCTGGCTTTGAAAGTCTGGGTTGAGAAATCTGCTGAAATTCGAATTGATTTTCCCCTATATGTAATCTGAACCTTCTCTCTTGTAGCTTTTAAAATTCTATTCTTATTGTGTATGGTAGGCATTTTCATTATAATGTGCCTTGGTGTGGATCTGTTGTAGTTTTGTACATTTGGTGTCCTGTAAGCCTCTTGTATTTGATTTTCCAATTTATTCTTCATGTTTGGGAAATTTTCTGATATTATTTTATTGAAGAGATTGTGCATTCCTTAGTTTTGTATCTCTGTGCCTTCCTTTATCCTGATAATTTTTAGATTTGGTCTTTTTATGTTATCCTATAATTCTTAGATGTTCTGTTTATAGTTTCTTACCAACTTCATTGTGTGGTCAACTTTATTTTCAGGATTATATATTTTGTCTTCATTGTCTGAGGTTCTCTCTTCCAAGTGATCCAGTCTGTTGGTGATGCTTTCTATTGAATTTTTCATTTGGTTTATTGTTTCTTTCATTTCAAAGATTTCTGCTTGGTTATTTTTCAGAGTCTCTATCTCTTTCTGAAATAATCTGTTGCTTCCTGTATTTGCTTTCTAATCTCTTTGTTGATCAATTGTTGCCTATAATTGCTCTCTTATATTATTCTCTGCTTCACAGATTATTTTAATTATGTACATTTTGAACTCCTTCTCTGACATTTCATCTACTGTGCTGTCAATGGATTCTATTATTGTAGCATCTTGGTTTGATTGAGGCATTTTCTCATCTTGTTTTTTCATGTTGTTCATGTGTCTTACTCTCTGGCAGTGCTGATCTGAGGTATTACAATTTCTACCCTATAATCTTGTAGTGTCTTTGAAGATTTCAGTATCTCACCTCTGGTTTAACTGAGCCTGCAGGGACTTCAGGGATAGTCTTCTTGGTCTTGGCTATTGTCTAGACAAGCAGCAGGCTGGGACAGCTGCCCATTAGTAGATGGGGGGCCGCAGTGGGGTCAGTCTCCTTCTTTGCACATGTGCGGTAGGTCTCTTCCTCTTCATGTCGGGCCGGGATCCAGTGTGTATTTTTTTAAGGACACATTCATTCAGCATCACAATCAGACTATTACATTTAGGATTTAACAGCATGGGTGAGAAAAAAAAAAAAAAAGTCTACATTAAAACCCTCTGTTGGAAATCTTTCCACAGAACAGAAGCTAATGTAGTGGGTTTTGACCAAATGAATAGGAAGGAATTTTAAAACTTCATGTAGGATTGGGAATGTGGCTCAGTGATAGAGTGCTTGCCCAGTATGTATGAAGTCATGGCTTCAATTCCCAAGTACCACCAAAATGTAACCAACAAAAACAATCCATCTGTATCTCAAGAAATTGTAGTCATTACTGTTTGATGAAACTTCTAGTAGACAAGTTGTAAAGTATATTTCTTCTGTAGATGGGCAAGAAAGAATTTGAAAACCACTTCCCTGAACCCCTACCATGTTGGCCCAATGGGTAAAACTAGGCTGCAACCTGTGTTTCCTAGTCAAACTCCAAAGAAAGATCTGGTTATTTTAGAGTACAGATACTTCACGGAACCTTTATATATAACAAGTTTTTAATGTTTTCACTGAAAAAAATCAAATAAATTTTATTACTATTTTGCTAAAAATACTGCAGAAACAATAAAAAATTTTTAGGCAGCAACCAATGACATAAAAAAGAAGTGCCTTCATCACTCTTTCCATGTACCATTTCTGGTGGTGACTACTATTTATCTTCACATAAATTTTCTAGACATATAAACTATACATGTATGTATGCATATATGTATGCATATGTACATATGCCATTAAATATGATCCATTTGTTCTATATCTTTTTGCTTACTGTGTTTTACCTAAATGTAAAACATCTATGTTACTTATAATAGATGTTACTTTATTATATGGATTATTATTATTTATTATATGGATTAATATTATTATTACAGAATATTACATTTACTATTATACTTGATGTAACCATTATTATTATACTTGATTTGACCATTTTAACTACTGTGTAGTTAAAACAACTTAATTATTTAAGTTGTTTTCAATTTCTTGTTGCAATCTGTGCCGAACATGTTGTGTATACACAAATTGTATATGCAGGATAAAGCCTAAAAATAAAACCAAATTAAGACCAAAAATTTGTTCAAAAATATCTTTTTTTAAAAATATATTTTTAGTTGTGGATGGATGCAATATCTTTATTTTATTTATATATTTTTATGTGGTGCTGAGGATCGAATTCAGTGACTCACACATGCGAGGCAAGTGCTCTGCCACTGAGCTACAGCCCCAGCCCCTCAAAAAATATCTTTAAAGTCACTTTATGTGTCTAATCACTCTCTTCACCTTCATTTTGAGATCTTAATCTTGGCCAACTTGCTTTTGCTAACCATGGTACTTATGTACTTGGAAAAGCCTAGAAATTTTAGAAAATAGGTTTCTGTAATACTCTGCAACCATAGTAAAGATGAAAGAAAACACACTTGCTCCCAAGAGTGCCCAAGGTTTTTAAAATCATCCTTTAAAACTTAAATATAGCATGACTGGTTGTAAACTGCCAATAGATGGATTGTTACAAATTCTAATTTTGTGCAATTAAGTTTGGATACACATTAACTGGCTGGCTTATTGGTAAATATTTGCATTTCCTAACATGGGGTTGAAAGTAAACTGTAATATCTTCTTCGAATAGGTTAATATGTGAAGTATACTAATTTTTATGCCTTATTATTTGGGGTAATTTGTAAAATAATTGCATTGGGTTTTTACTGCTGAGGTTAAGGGGGTGTTAAATGTTTTTATTATCACATATATAACAGAAAAATGGATAAACATAAGTATATATTTAATGGGTATTTACAAAATGAGTTCCTGTGTAACCACCATTCAGGTCAAGGTAAAGAACATTGCCAGTGGTACTCTTCTGGCCCCTTCTTTTTATATTCACAACTTTGTATCCTCCTGACCTTTTGGATTATCATTTTCTTGCTTTTCTTTATAGTTTAACAACCCAAGTATGTAGCCTAGACATTATGCCTGATTTTGAACTTATATTAATAGATATGTTACATTGTTATTTTGTGCATGATTTTTTTTGCCTAATATTATTTTTGTGAGACTCAACTGTATCATTGCCTATAGCTATGCAATAGTCTACCTGCTTATCTGCAATTTCACCTTCTACCATTTCAGTTACCCAATCCAAGAATATTAAGTAGAAAATTTCAGAAATAGACAATTCATAAGTTTTAAATTGCACACCTTTCTGAGGATCATGATGAAATCTTGTATAGTCCTGCTCCATCCCACCTGGGATATGAATCATCCTTTTGCCTAGAGTATCCATACCATATATACCTCCTACCCATTAGTCACCTAGTAGCCATCTCATTATCAGATTGAAAAAAAATTGTATGTTTAGGATTTGGTAGTGTCTGTGGATTCAGACATCTATTGGGGGTATTGCAACATCTCCCCAAGGATAAGGGAGGACTACTGTAGTTTGTTCATTTTTTCATGCTATATACTATCTCATTTTATGACTATATTGTATTAGTCCATTTTTGGTTGCTATATCAAAATGCCTGATGGTGGGTAATGTACAAAGACAAGAGGTTTATTTAGCTCATAGTTTTTTTTTTTTAATTTATTTATTTTTTTAGTTGTAGGTGGACAGAATATCTTTTTTATTTGTATGTGGTGCTGAGGATCGAACCCAGTGCCTCACGTGTGCTAGGCGAGCACGCTACCACTGCGCCACAATCCCAACCCTAGCTCATAGTTTTGGAGACTGAAAGCCCAAGATTGGGTGGCCTCATCTGTTTGACTGCTGGTAAGGGCCTCTTTGGCTGTGTCATAGTATGGTGGGTGACACTATGGTGAGAGTGTGTATGAGAGAAAGAGAATAGATAAGGTTGGAAGCCAGAGAGGGATTCAGGGGTCAGGCTTGCTCTTTTATAACAATTAGACTTACTCTGTAAGACAAACATTTATTCCTTCTGAGGGTAATGTCCCATGATGACCTAACCACTTCCACTAGAACTATCCTTTTAAAGGTTCCACCACATTTAATACTGCCACACGAGGGACTAAACCTTTAGCACATGAACTATTAAAGGACAGTTCTCATCTAAATCATAGCAATAACCCAATTTATTATTCATCTGTTGGTGGATATTTAGGCTGTTTCCAGTTTAGAGCTATTAAGAGTAACATTGCTATGAATATTTTTGTGTATAACTCATTATACATGCATATGCAATTAAGTTGGTATAATATCTAGGAGTGAAATTACTATATGATAGGATATGTAAATTTCAGTTTTAATTTAAAAAGCCAAACTTTTTCCAAAGCATCTATTCATTTTGTGAGAATTTCTATTGCTTCATATCCTCTCGTCTGAATTAGACTTTTAAATTTAGGTATGGGGGGGCGGTTCCAAGATGGCGGCCTAGACGGACGCCGTGGTCAGTCTCTCCAGAGCCAGAGGTTGAAGTTGTGGAAATACCATCTCCCAGCCAGCTTCTGGACATCATCATACAGCTACCCGGGCAGGAATTTCACTTGCGCGTGTAAGCAGGGCCACCAGCCAGCAGCCATAGCCACAAGCAGAGTGACTTAAGCAGCAAGCGGCAGCAGAGCTCAGCCGCAGCGGCTCAGCCCAGGGCTCGCCCCGGGCGGGGCCTGCTTCTACAGGGGTACCTCGCTCCAACGCCCACCCAACCAGGCAGGGCCCCTAGCAGTTGCTCCCGTGGACACACGGCCCCAGCCGCTAGCCACTTGGGTGCCCAAATTCAGGGTAAGAGTCGCTCCAGAGACCCCAGCGGAGACAGC
>PVHX01003614.1:0-141119 GCA_004024805.1 Geosciurus inauris | reverse complement strand
TGGAGATTGAACCCAGGGGCACTTGACCACTGAGCCACATCCCCAGCCCTATTTTGTGTTTTATGTAGAGACAGGGTCTCACTGAGTTGCTTAGCACCTCGCCATTGCTGAGACTGGCTTTGAACTCGCGATTCTCTTGTCTCAGCCTCACAAAGTGCAGGGATCATGAGCCTTTAAGAGGAGCTTAGGCCATGAAGCTCCACCCTCATGGTTGGGATTAGTATCATTTGGGCAAGTTCAGTCCCTTTTGCTTCTCTTTGCCTTTTTGTCTCCTGTCATGTGGTGATGCAACAAGAAGGTCCTTGCTGGATGCCAGACTTCAGCCTCTTGATCTTGAAATTCCCAGCCTCCAGAACTGGGAGAAAATAAATATCTGTTTATTATAAATTACCATGACAATCCAAGCAGCACAAAAGTAGTTATCTCTGCTATAGTTCTAAGACTGTCTAAATGTTAAGGGTATATAGTTTTAAAATACATTATTTTTCTTTTTACAGGATAACTTGATCAAGATTTTCAAATATGAACTAATTACTGTTCCCTGCTTGAGCTATTCATTCCTACAAGCAATTAATCCATATTAATTACACCCAACCACATGCTCTATTATTTTAAAGAAAAAGAAAAGAGATAAACACTGACTCAGAAAAAAATAAAATTATCATTTGATGAATAGTGTAAGAGAACTATATAATTATTAAAGGAAACTTTAAGAAATTGTAATTTAGGATCAAATTGTACAACATATACTTTTTATTCTGAGGAATTTGAAGAATTATGAGATCATAGAGGTCTACATTTACCCCTGACTGTATATGGGAAATCCTAAAAGTACGTCATTACAAAATAGCCCAGGACTCAACTCCGGAGAGCCTGATATATTTTATACAGAGTAAAATACAGATGCTGGTATTAAAAATAAATCAAAATCAAAAGTTTTACATCAATTGTGTGCAATTGCCATTGAGAATCACTGACTTCTGTTATTACAAAATATTTAGTTGAGAAGGTATTACTATAACCCATAAAGAATGAATAGAGCTTGAGTTGGAAGATAATAGAATGGCTGATTAGAAATTGGCATATCTGGCCAGTACCATGTCTTTAATGTTTCTTTATAAAAAGCCATGTCAACCACTCTTGGATTAAGTAAGTCTATGCATATTCCATCAGCAATATTCCATTTCCATCTTTGATCTCTTTAGATTTCTTGGTTTCTCTTCTGATGGTTTATATACAGACTGTGCTTCTTTTTAGAAATTTTCACGCAGCCTTTGTCTGGACTTGTATTTGACTTCTGTCCAAGCTTCTGCTTCAACCCCCTGTACTTCAGTAATATATACACATACATAAACACAGTGAATCCCAGCCAAACTTTGCTCACCTGTGTACCTAACCTGAATTCCCAGGACACGATCACCACTGTCCACCATCAACATCAAGGGAAAACTGGCATAGATTAAAAAGCTTTAGCAAAAGTAAAATCAACCAACACATAAAATTCAAACAATAGATTATAGATCTCCAACTCTCTTAGTCTAATTCACTTCATGTAGGGAGTTTTTAAAATCCATTATTGATTCCAGTTTGTGGTCCTTATTTCCTTACATATTATTTTACTTTATCAATATTGCCAATCATAATTTTTCAATGCTCAGCTCCACGTTTCATTTCTCAATTAAGTAGAGCATTACATGTAGAACGCACTAGAAGAATGCTCAAACTGGTAGAACAGTATTGTAGATATACCCTCCAGTTCCTTGTTTTGGCAATCAAAAACATCACTTTATTAGACAGTTTCTAAGTTAAGCCCAAAATGGCCTTATGATAACATTTACTTTTTTCTAGAAGTACTTAGAGTTCAGTCAATACTTCTTTTAAGTAACTTGTTCTGAAAATTACCTTTCTTGTGGATTCAGGCCATTTTATATTTATTCTTTTTCAAATATGCTCTACTTCAACTCTGAAATCTCTCCTCTAGAACTTGGTCATGTAATTACATTGATTGCATTCCCACTTCTTTATTTCCAAAATGCACCAGATAATTGTAGAGGTGCAGCCAGGTCTATGCTAGGTTCAGATTCATTTACTGTGCTAATAAAAGGTTTAACCCTTTGATATTGGCAGCTTCGGAGCTTTTTTCTGCACAGGTTCCTACATTTTGTACAATAAGGAAATTCTTCTCACTGAGGACTAAAGTAATAAAACAGAATTATTGATAGAAGTTTTTAAAGATTAAGATTCTCAGATTTGCTGTTTCCTCTCACTTGCCACCAAGAATAGTTCCCAAAGCACACTTAATCAGAAAGTAGAACATTTTAAAATACAAAGAAAATCACATTTCCCCAAATGCAAAAATTTTTAGAATCCACTAGATATTGTACATATGACATAGAATTTAAATAATGAAAAACTGGAAGGTAGTCATAGTTATAAATGCTGAACATCATCTATTTATTCATAGATGAATAAATACGAGAGATGTGTACAACCGAGTGCTTATAATTAACAATACAGTATCATGAACTTCAAAATGTAAGAGAGGTAGTCCAATGTTTTCTCATCACAACAAACCAAAACCAACAAATCAAAGGGACATAAGGAAACTTTGGAAGGTATTGAATATGTCTGTTACTTTGATTATGGCAATGGTATCAAGTATATATATTTTGAAACTCCTTAAATATGTGTAGTTCTTTGGGTATCAGATATACTTCAATAATATCGAGAAGTATAGGAGACAGAAGCTTTAACCTGGGCCCTAGGATCACAAATGCCAAATCTAGATATGTTTCTATTTGTTTATAGATTCAACTTGTCAATCTGGACTCTCACATTAAAAAAAAGTCTTTCATCTAGGCTTAGGGGAAAATACAGCTATTTTTAAACTATTTTGTAAAAAAAGAAAGAGAAAAGAGAATAAAGGGAGAGTATAATCATACAAAATATTTGAGCATATTAAAATGCCACTTCAATTAAAGAAGATTGGGACTGATGTAGAGAAACACTGAGAAATTAGATAAAAAGAAATAGGCTCAAGTGTACTGTTATAGAATTTAACATATAAATGTCATAGGAAAAGATGAAGTATTCAATAAATGTTGAGACCAAGAGTTAGCTAGTAAATAAACCTGGTTTTCCTTGTCATCTATTATAGCAAAACAACTTTTACATGGATTGAATATTGAAGTGCTAAAAAATAAGAGTACTAGAGAAAGCAAAGGCAATAATTGCTGAGTGGATAATGTTCCTTCTCCATGAAAGAAAAACACCAAAGATATAAAGAAATAATTTTTATTACATTCATGGTTTTAGATTTCTGTACTATATAGCTGACTACCCTAAAGAAAATAATTGAAAATCTAAGAAAATTATTTCTAGTATTTGTAGAAAAAACAAATTTTCTAGATATGTAAAGAGTTTTTCAAATTAATAATAGTTTCATAACCTCTCATCTAAGGGCTTATATAAATATGCAAATTAACTTCATTGAAGTGTTATTTGCTGTGGTAAAATATGAAATAATTCTAAATACCAGTTAATAGGATCCTATTTTATTAGATTATGGTATAGTCAGATAATCAAGAAAATATGGTATAAGCAAATAAATTATGGTTCATCAGCAAAGAATAAATAAATAAACAAGTATAACTCTATGTATAGATAAGAAAAGATATCCAATATATTCATTAATGAAGGCCAGTTTAGGGAAAACAAATGTAATATAATAAAATCTCTGTGTATTGAAGGAAAGCTTATATAAAATATGCTTTGTAGAGGTATAGGTTTGTGAAATGATGCTAAAGAAACTGCAAATAGTGGTTATCCCCCTGAGGAATGACACTTGAAGATAGGAAATGGAGATTTATTGTGTACTTTAAACTTATCTGGACCATTTGAATTTTTTTTCCTTTTTTTTTTTTTTTTGGGGGGGGTACCAGGGATTGAACTCAGGGGCACCTGACCACTGAGCCACATCCCCAAACCCATTTTGTGTTTTATGTAGAGACAGGGTCTCACTGAGCTGCTTAGCGCCTCGCCATTGCTGAGGCTGGCTTTGAACTCGTGATTCTCCTGTCTCAGCCTCCCTAAGTGCTGGGATTACAAGCGTGAGCCACCGCGCCCGGCTTTTTTTTTCCTTTTTTGATCTTGATGATTAAACTCAGGGATTCTTTACCACTGAGCCACATCCCCAGTCCTTTTTATTTTTTATTTTGAGACAGGGTCTTACTAAGTTGCTTAGGGCCTCACTAAATTGCTGAGGCTGGCTTTGAACTTAAGATCTTCCTGTCTCAGCCACCTGAGCCACTGGGATTACAGGTGTGTGGTCCCATGCCCAGTTTACATCATTTGATTTTATTCAAATTCAAATTAAAAAACAAACAAACAACAACAAAAAAAGAATTGAATACCTCCAAAGAGTAAACAAACATACCGAGTATGGGTTTTTGTTTTGTTTTGCTTTATTGATGTATGTTTGTGTGTTTGTGGCTCTTGTCCAATGCTTAACAATGTCCAGGATATTCTACTGAGATCCTCGCTGCCTGATGACTGTTCTCTTTGGCCTTAGAAAAGCTTGTGAACTGCATCAATGGAGAATGTTTTTGCAGAGACTAACCCTGACTTTCCATCCCTATCTAATCAATACCCATAGTCCAGGCAAACTAAATCAATAGCCTGAGATGATGGTGACCATAAAACAAAGCAATTAATTCTTGACAAAAACAGATGCATTCATCTTGAATGCTTAGTACAAGCCTAATTTACCAAGTGGATTATCACTGAGCTTAGTGCTATGAACTTTCCTCTTAGTAATGCTTCATGGCATCCCAGAGATTTTGATATATCGTATCAGGATTTACCTTTGCCTCTAATAATTTTTTTATTTCTTCCCTGATGTCTTCTGTTATCCATGCATCATTCAGTAGCATATTATTTAGTTTCCAGGTGATGGGGTAGTTTCTGTTTTTTAATCTGTCATTGATTTGTAATTTTATTCCATTGTGGTCAGATAGGATGCAGGGTAGAATCTCTATTTTTTTGTATTTGCTAAGACTGGCTTTGTGACATAACATGTGATTTATTTTGGAAAAGGATCCATGTGCTGCTGAGAAAAAAGTGTATTAGCTCGTTGATGGATGGAACACTCTATATATGTCTGTTAAGTCTAAATTATTGATAGTTTCATTGAGATCTATGGTTTCTTTATTAAGTTTTTGTTTGGAAGATCTATCCAATGGTGAGAGAGTTGTGTTAAAGTCTCCAAGTATTATTGTGTTGTGGTCTATGTGATTCTTGTATTTGAGAAGGATTTGTTTGATACACTTAGAAGCCCCATTATTTGGGGCATAGATATTTATGATTGTTATGTCTTGTTGATGTATGATTCCCTTAAGAAGTATGAAATGACCTTCTTTATCTCTTCTCACCATCTTTGGTTTGAAGTCCACTGTATTTGATATGAGGATGGAAACTCCTGCTTGTTTGCAGAGTCCATGTGAGTGATATATTTTTTCCCACCCTTTCACTTTCAGTCTGTGGATGTCTTTTCTTGTGAGATGAGTCTCTTGAAGACAGCATATTGTTGGGTCTTTTTTTTTAATCCAGTCTGACAGTTTCTAGTCTATCAGTCTATGTTTTTTTAATTGGTGCATTTAGAGCATTTACATTCAGGGTTATTATTGAAACATGATTTGTAATCCCAGTCATTTTGGTTTGTTTTTGGTTTTCACCTTGACTTGTTTTCTATTTTGAATGGTCTTTCTTTTAGTGTATTTCCTCTCTTTGTAAACTTTCATTGTTGGTTATCATTTCCTCCTCATGGAATATTTTGCCAAGAATGCTATGTAGTGCAGGCTTTCTTGCTGTCAATTCTTTTAACTTTTTTTTTTTTATCATAGAAGGTTTTTATTTTATCATCAAATCTGAAGCTCAATTTTGCTGGATATAGGATTCTTGGTTGGCATCCATTTTCTTTCAGAGCTTGGAATATGTTATTCCATGATCTCCTGGCTTTTAGGGAGGGTCTGGGTTGAAAAATCTGCTAAGATCTGAATTGGTCTCCCCTTATATGTAATCTGGTTCCTCTCTCTTGCGGCCTTTAAAATGCTATCCTTATTCCATATGTTGGGCATTGTCATTATAATGTGCCTTGGTGTATATCTGTTGAAATTTTGTACATTTGGTGTCCTGTAAGCCTCTTGTATTTGATTTTCCAAATCATTTTTCATATTTGGGAAATTTTCTAACATTATTTCATTGAAGAGATTGTGCATTCCTTCGGTTTGAAGTTCTGCACCTTTTTCTATCTCAATAAATTTTAGTTTGGTCTTTTGATGCTGTCCCATATTTCTCATATGTTCTGTTCATGATTTCTTGCCACCTTCACTGTGTGGTCAAGTTCATTTTCAAGATTGTATATTTTGTCTTCATTATCCGAGGTTCTGTCTTCTAGGTGATCTTGTCTGCTGGTGATGCTTTCTATTGAGTTTTTTATTTGGTTTATTGTTTCCTTCATTTCAAGAATTTGTGATTGGTTTTTTTCATGATCTCTAGCTCTTTCTTAAAGTAATCTTTTGCTACTTGTAATTATACTCTTATCTCTTTGTTAGAATGATCAATGGTTGCCTTTATTTGCTCTCCTACTTCTTCGTTGGATTGATCAATTTTTGCGTGTAATTGCTCACTTATGTCATTCTTTAATTCGCTGATCATTTTAATTATGTATATTCTGAATTTTTTCTCTGACATTTCATCTGTGTTGTCAATGGATTCTGTTACAGTGGTAGCAAGGTTTATTTGGGGCACTTTCTTCCCTTGTTTTTTCATGTTGATTGTGTATCTTCCTTTCTTGAAATACCAATCTGAGGTATTTTGGCTTCTATCCTACAATCTTGTATTGACACTCCAGATTACTTGTGTCTCACTTTGGAGCAACTTCTGTTCCCCCAGTGTCCCCAGATGGGCACTACTGCCACTAAAGTGGTTGGTGGAGATAGTGGATGTATCTGTAGAGTGCCGTGGGAGTGGCCTTGGCCGGGCTCCTGAGGCGGCCCCTGAGGGCTGTTTTGCCCCTCTCTTGTGCTTCTGCTGGTGAGCAGGAACTCTGGAGTGGAAATGGAGGTGGGCCCAGGTCTCAGGCAGGGTTACAAACAGGAGAGTCTGTGTGTGACCCTTACAGTGAGTGTGAGCTCCCCTGGGGATGTAGGCTAGCAGGCTCTGGTTTGCCCTCAGCTGGGAACCCCTGTCATTCCCTAAGGATGGTTTTGGGCCTTCTGTCTCATCTGACCACAGGAACTCTGGAGGGGAACTGAGGCGGGCCCAGAGCTCACTTAGGTGGGGCCTCTTCATGTTGGGATCTCTGCAGGCGACTCTTACCCTGGGTGTGCCTTCCTCTGTGGCTGGTAGCTATCAGTCTCTGGTCAACCCTTGGTTGGACACTGAGTTGGAGTTTCCTGAGTATGGATTTGGGCCCTCTGTGGCTCCTGCTGGTCCGCACAGAAGTCTGGAGCAGAACTGGGGAGGGCTCAGGCTGCAGTTGGGTGGGGCTGCCTCACACTGGGGTCTCTAAGGTGACTCTTACCCTGAGTTTGGGCTCCCCAGTGGCTAGCGGCTAGCAGTCCCTGGTCTCCCTTTGGCTGGACACCCGTGGAGTTTCCTGAGGGCAAATTTTGGCCCTCTGTGGCTCCTGCCAGTCTTAGGAAACTGTTCCCCATTTTAATATCTACCCTCTCCCATGCATAACAATATCAAAATCTAGATGTTTAAGAATTTTTCTCATTCACTGGAGCTAAATATGTCCAATTTTTTTTTACCCAAGAGGCCTAGTAAGTTAAGAATGCTTTTATGGCAATTATCTAGGCCTTGCTTTGGCACAAATAGTCACCTATGTGAAGGAGAAAAAAAAAATTTACAAATAAGTATTTCATCATAGATCTTTGTGATGTTCATACTGGTTGAAAAGTACTTTTTCTATTTATGTACATAAATCCTCCTGTGCTCAGGCAAACGGATGAGTTGGAATCAGTTTTAATGGACTGTATTCACCAAAGAGAAAAGAATCTATGTAGAATTTTTGGTTAAAATGCAAATACAAAAATAATGTTCTACAGCACTGACCAAAAATAAGGTAAGGCCCACTTAAGAATTTGTAATTCCCAAACAAAAGAATCAGGGCAGTCCTAGATAAGTTAGGTGAAGCTTCCTCTATTCCTCCCACAAATAATCCAGTTAATTCCTTTATTTTTGACAATGTGATTATTCAAACAATAATGACTCTTTTTTACTAATATTTTGAAATAGATCAGGTTGGGGGCCAGTTTTATGAACTTAATTATAGTTAACTGTCATTTCTACTAAAAAGTAGGTTTTATAAGAAAAAGAATGTATTTTTCATTTTTTTCCTCTTGACTGTTGAATGCCATTGTCTTGTGCAGCTTCATGCATACATACAGTAGGTTCTCACTCAATATTTGGTAAGTGAAAAAGTGGCACCTTTCATGGTAAAAGGCATGGAATTTAGGAGAGCAAGAATCAACACAGTCAATAGAGTTAAACAGGAAAATCATCATTACCTATATAACACGCCAAAATTCAATAGATAGTAGAGAAAACAGAGTGTACACAATTCTCTTGACACTAATAGCTGCACAGTTGTAATTTTAAAATGTCTCTCTGAATAGGTTATGCAGTTCCAAACAAGGCAAGGTTAAGAGCAGATTTTCATTAATGTTTTGTGGAGTTTTAAGTAGAATTGCCTGGAAAATAAATTTACTGCACAATCAGAAGACAAGGAATATCTTGTAACAATCATTCCTGAGAAAAAGTATTCACTTTTGATGTGTACTGTGGCCTTCAATTCAGTAAGCCTTTTTTGGGCAACTACTATACGTAAAAAAGAGTCTTAGGCGGTACAAGGGAGAGCATAAAAATTATCCTCTTCCAGTTCCATTAAGGGGTATTTTTGTTTACTATTGTTGGCTCATTTTTCTTCTCTCAGATCTAAAAGGTGTTTTTTAAGGTTTAACTTTGTTTGGTGTTGTTAGATGACACAGGACTTTCTGAAGTCATCCCAGAACTTCATGCATTGTTGACTTAGTAATCAGGACATTATTTAGATAGATCATCATATTCAGAACTCTTCCAGAGCAGAGACTGTATGATACATATGAAAAATTTCAAAGATTGAATTTTTACTAAAACTCTTTAAAGCAGAATTCTTTTCATAGATGAGAAGTAACAAATGTTAATAGAGGCTCATGTTGAACACACTTCCTTAGTTATTTCTGAGTATCTCCGTTGGATGTACACATGAAAAATCAGTGCCAGGTAGTTATCAAAGTAATCAATTGTGCAATAAAAGTCAAGACACTATATAAGGTATGTGTCATTATAACAAGCCATACAATCAATATGGATTCTGAATCTTGAATAGATTATTCATTCTTTGATTTCATAAAGACTTGAATTTCTAGCCAGGCCCAGACCCTCTATGGACACTATGACCCAGTGCTTAGAAAAAATGTGAGATATTACAACACAAAGTATCAGAGTACTTCAGGAGCACCTAACAGGATATCTGAAAAAGAGTAACCAGGCAAAGAAAAAGGAGATAAAAACATGTCACATTCAAGAAATTGAAGATTAAGTAGATCATAGCATCAAGTGTGTGTGTGTGTGTGTGTGTTTCAGAAGGAATTAAGGAAGAAGAAAAAGATGGATGTGACTCTAGAGATGCAAACTGGGGTTCATTGGGTATGATAACCTATGAAGACTTTTTCCTATGGGCCATGGGAAACCCTTGAACTTGGTAAAGATTGCTGGCTGTAGTGAGGTGGAAAAATCACAGCAATTCAAACATAAAAAGGGAAACAAGTTAGATGGCCATTGTATTCATTCAAGTCAGAGATATTGGTGGATTCACTTCAGGTATTGGTGGTAGAAAATAGGAGTTGGTGCATTTGAGAGGTAGTTAAGTTACAAAATAGGATGGATTGACTAACAAGATATGAGAGAAGAAAAAGAAGTTTTAAAAGTTTTTTTTTCTTGATTTCTGGTGTGAAAATGTGTGTCACTGCTTACAAAGATAGTGATTATTTCCTTTTTTTGACAATGGTAAAAACTGATCTTCTTCAAATTCTGAAGTCCCAGCTAGGCCTCTTCCAGAGGGAAGGGTGCACATGAACACATGAATGAAACAGCTTCAGAACACACCCTTGCCTCTCTTACAATCATCATTCTCGACAGAAGGATTTTTGGAACAGTACTGGGGGTATGGCCAATAAATAATCTGGATTTTCAACAACTCACTCTGAGGTTCAAGATATATGAGGAAGTGAAGTTGATGAGGCAATTAAAAGTCAAAGATGAACAAGGCATATTTTTGGAAAAGCACTTTTATGAATAGCTTCCTATTTAATTGTGTGTTTCAAACATGTCTTTGAAGAATCTCTTCAAAGAAATTTATATCAATCAGGTATTGAAACAGACAAAACTGGCTTGATTCTGTGTATGCTAAGGCTTCAAAACATTCTGTTAGTGTTTCAATAAATAATAAAGTATTAATTTAACATGAGTACTTAACTTTAGGATTTTATGATTTGGATGTTAGGGTTAAAACTAAGAGCCGGGCGCGGTGGCTCACGCTTGTAATCCCAGCACTCAGGGAGGCTGAGACAGGAGAATCGCGAGTTCAGAGCCAGCCTCAGCAATGGCGAGGCACTAAGCAACTCAGTGAGACCCTGTCTCTACATAAAACACAAAACAGGGCTGGGGATGTGGCTCAGTGGCCAAGTGCCCCTGAGTTCAATCCCCAGTAAAAAAAAAAAAAAACAAACAAACAAAAAAAAAAAACTAAGGCAGACATGTTTTGTAGCTATATAAACAACATGAGGTGAGAGGAAGGAGTGTTTTATTTAGGCGTGTGTTATTGGGATGAGAATGGCTATCGCTCTAAGGCATAGATAAATGCAGATTTAATTGAAGCCATTATTGTTACTTTCTAAGACTTTAGGATGATTGTGGGGATTTTCATCTCGTAATAGAGGAACTACTATAGTCAATTGAGCAGAGCACAACAAACATTCCTCATGCATTCATTCATTTATTTGAAAAATATTCATTGACTACCAATATGAACACTTACTAGAATCTGAGGTTTAAGGATTGGTCCTTGGCATTTTCTCTCAAGAAACATAGTTTCATTAAAGGACAGCAACAACTAACTCAACAATGATAGCACTCTGTCGACAATACTGTGATCAAGGATGTACAGGAGAACGATAAAAAAAAGTTTAATAGCATGATGTCTGAGAGCTACACAAAGTTCTAAATGATGAGTATGAGGTTGGTGGGATGATGGTGGAAACTGCCTGAAGTAGCAGGCAGGAACCAGGCTTGTTATTAAGACCATGTATGAAAAGAAATGGTGTTTGGACTTTTTCTCCTGAGAGCTATGGGGAATTGCTGAAAATTTTTAAGCAGAGAAGTGATCCAATCCAATATAGTATGAAAAGTTAGCAGCCCAGATATGACTAGAAATTCTAGTTTCATGGAGACAGAGAGCAAGCAAAGAAAGATCCACCAACTATAATAACACATGTGGGTCATATTTGGTCAATGGTAAATCTACTGATAACAGTCAGCAAAGTGTCAGTAGGAACCCTTCTGGCAGTGTAACAGATGTATGCTTAAAAAGAAAGAAATGTCTCACAATGGAAAGACAAAGCAAAATATCTATCTACTCTTTGGATTCTATTCTAGGGTATAACAAGTAGTTAAAATAACTGGTTTGAGGTGATTTGGCCAGACAGTGGTATTAGACTTTAATCCCCAGCAAATGCTCTATGGTCTTATTGTTAATCTCAGACACTGAGAAAAACAATAACTAAAGGTGTACTGGGGTTTTAGTGGGTCATTCAAATTTAATTGCCAGTGTGGAGTGCATCCAGACATGATTATTGTCTACCACAGATGCCTTGCAAGGCAAACACCTAAAGCAGTTAGGCTGCTTCAGGGAGCTTTCTTATAATATCTGAGAGATAATGACACTTCTTTTTAATAATCATGGAGGCAGTTAAATATTGAAATGAAGCTAATAGCCTTCAACATAGGCTGTGCACTTGTTCCAACAATGCTCTCTAATAATTCTATGCATTTACTCAAGCAAGATATAAATTTTAAAATTTTATAACATATTCCTAAATTAACATAGTAGACAAAATTATCCAAAAACAAATTTGAACAAATAGGAAAATACATGAAAAAACTGTAAATTTTATATTTTTATTTTTATATTATTTTATATTTATTTTATTTCTTTTCACTCAAAAATAAATTTGTACATTTACATTCTTTTGGAAGTCAATGCAAAGTAGCAAAGAAATAGAGAACTATGATGTCCCCTGAAGTAGCTGCCATGTCAGTTCAAGAAAAAATGTCATCAAGATGTTTATTTTGAGGACTGGAATTATGGCTCAGTGGTAGAGCGTTTGCCTCACATGTGTGAGGCACTGGATTCAATCCTTAGCACTGCATATAAATAAATGAATAAAATAAAGGTCCATCAACAACTAAAAAAAATTTTTTTAAAAGATATTTATTGTGCTCAAGCAACAATCTAGCCAATGTGTTAGCTCAACACATTTGGTTTTCCTTACCAGGTATTTGAACTTAGTAAAATTTAATTTCCTTAAGAATTTTACCTTGTTTCCTAATTTCTATAACCCATAAAAGTAGGCCAGAATATGATTCTCTTTGTCATTGTCCTGTTTGAAAACCATGGCCACTACTCCTTTTTGTGTGTGTGTGTGTATTTCTAATTAATTTATCCCACAATAATTAAATTACAAGAGTAGTGAGATAAAGAGGAAGTTTTTGTGAACTCTGACGTCTTCAGAAGGTGTTGACTGAAAGTACATAATTGGAAGTGCTATGGAAGTGACAGGAACATTTTCAGTAAATCAGGCAAAATATGATCTATGGAAAGTGATGCTTTATGTTATCTGCAGTAATTGAGAATTCATGTAAAAAAGGACAAACTTCTTTTGGATTAATCTCTTCTAAAATATTGGCACTCATGGATTATCGCAGACATATAGCCCTGGATTAAAAAAAGTTTATTGAAGTAAAATTGACATGTCATAAAATTAAGTCATTGTAAATATAAAATGCATTGACTTTAGGATACTTGCATAGTTGTATAGCTACTACCACAACCTTGCTTTAGAACATTGCCATGATCTGTTAAATTCATTATAT
This sequence comes from Geosciurus inauris, assembly GCA_004024805.1. Taxonomy (NCBI): domain Eukaryota; kingdom Metazoa; phylum Chordata; class Mammalia; order Rodentia; family Sciuridae; genus Geosciurus; species Geosciurus inauris. The sequence goes on along the minus strand of PVHX01003614.1, from coordinate 127,862 downwards.
GACAAACTCAACATTCTTGAGAATACTAATAGCTTATGCCAGGTCTGCCACTAGGCTCAAATAATCTGTTATCTGGTTAATGGGTAGATTGAATCACTATAGTCTAGTTGTAGGAGGAAATATTGCATTTCCTTGAGGAAAATCATGGTAAAGGAAGAAGCAGCCAGAAAAATATAGTTTTATCAAATAATATGAGTTCATCAATGGAAGACCTATGACTCATATGTTACTAGAGATTTATAGCTGGTTCTACTTCCATATTAGATTCATGCTCTTGGAATTTTTTCTGACTTATATATATGTATATATATAAATAAAATTAGGCATTAAACAGATATTTGTTATCTAATAAAATATTTATTAAAGAAATAGTTTGAATTATATAATGAGTGGGTTTGAAACAATAGGAAATATAACACAACTATTCTATTCATATTCTACAATAACAGAAGGGGAAAGTTTCATCTACTCAGCACTAGGACAATGAAGGGTCACAGCATCTGACAGTTCCATTAATTGGCTGCAATAAGAAAGAAAACCACCTTCAGAGAGAGAGAGCACTACATGGGGACATAGTCAAACCCTGGAGAGATGGTTTGGTGATACATGAAGAGTACAACTGTCATGCACTCTTCTAGTAAGAAAATCTAGGATCTTGGAATGTCCCCTGGAAAATTCATTGGGTGAAAAGATTGAGTTTGAGAACCATAATGTAATTAGTGGGTTAATCCACTTGATGAATTGATAATTGGATGGACTACTGCATGGTAACTGCAGGCAGATGAGTGTATCAGGAGGAGGTGGGTCACTGGAGCTGTGTCCTTGGCAACTGTATCTTATCCCTGGTTTCTTTCTCAGCCCCCTCCCCCCTTTCTCCTTCCTGGCTGCCACAAGCTGAGCAGCAGTATTCCTCAGCCATGCCCTTCTGCCATATTGGTCTGCCTCATCTCAGACCCAGAACAATGGAGTTGGCTAACCATAAACTGACACTTCTGAAACCATAAGCCAAAATAAACTTTGCTCCCCTAAGTTGTTCTTGTCAGGTATTTTGGTCACAGTAACATAAAGCTTACTAAACAGAAATATTTTATTTTCCTGAACTTTGTACAGGAAACATTGTATTTTCCTGTTGACTCTTAGAAACTTGTGGGGAATAAGAGACTTGACTTCTGTACCTAATCCTGTACCACTCCCACCCTTGATCACTAGCCTATTGTCACAGTGGCTCTCTTCCTGATCTTCTGCCATGACAAATTATTCCCTCAGCGTCATTTGCTCACTGCTCCCTCACCAAGGACTGTTCATCTTGGACCTTGAACTAACCTCCTGTCTGTCCAATCTAAAGTAGGAACCCAAACATTATTTTTTCATTGTATTTATCAGCATACACTAAGAATATTATATGTTTATTTTATTTTAAAAGCATAGGTTAGGAGTAACAATTCAAGGGAAATAATAAGAACAACTTTATTTGGATTAAAACCGTAAAGTTATCTCTTAAAAATCTATTGCTAAGGCCCACCATAGCAGCACCAACCACCACAGCTCCTCCGCCTCTGGACAGGGCCACCTCCATCTTGGGGCATTGCTGCCACTGCCATCCATCTTGAGAAGTGGCAGTCTCTGTCTTTGGACACTGGCCAGGGCCTGGAAACCCAGTGTTGGGGTGCCTGCAGGTTTGCCTCCACCTCTGTCTCAGGATGCAGCTGCCTCCATCTGGGAACACCAATCAGGGTCTGGAGGTCCATTATCAGGTGCCTGCAGGTTTGGTTACACCTGAAATGTTCCTGCTGAGTGAGCTAGTATCTAGTATCTTACGGCAGAGGTAGGAGAGAGCCGGGCTCTCCCCAGCTCCATGAATCCTTAAGTAAGCAGGGATGGACAGGACTGACAACAGTGGATTGGAAGGTAGGATGAGGATGAGGGCATCTTGCTCTCAGCTTGCCCAGCCAGCTGGGCTGGCATCTACCAGGTTCTTAAAGCCTACTCGGGCAAGCACTTGCTGGGCCCCGGTAACAGCCTAGTCCCCAATTCCCTCTCTATTCCAGCATCCACCAATCCCCTGGCCCTGCCAGGTTTAGAGTCATTCCAGCACACAACAGGGCCCTTCATCCCCAGTTCCCAGTCTCCCACCCACTCCCTAGCCACCAACCTGGCCCAGTGCTCACAGTTGCCAACCTGCAACTCTCAGCACCTGGTCCTGATCTGCCAGATATAGAATAGCTATCTGCAACAGGTGCACAGGTACCAGCATTCAGCCCCCAGAACGGCCTGGGAGAGAGTGCCTGACATCTTAATAGGAACTATTTGGTTTAAGGGTATATATTGTTTGCACTGAGTACTGTTAATATTGATCTCCCCCTTAAATGCGAGGTACTGGAGACCTTCAGGGACACTATAAGTCTACAGGTAGAAACTGTACTACCTCAGATCCACACTGCTAGATGGGAAGACACATGAACAACATGAAAAAACAAGGGAAGAAAGTGCCCCAACAAACCAAGATGCTCCTAAAACAGAATCCATTCACCACACAGTAGACAAAATGGCAGAGAAGGAGTTCAGAATACACATGGTTAAACGGACCTGCAACATAAAGGATGATTTAAGGAGTGAAATCAGAGATGAATTTCAGGAGGTAAAAAAATAATTTCAATGAAGAGAGATTATGAAAAGAAACCAAGCAGAAATTCTCAAAATGAAGGAAACAATAAACAATAAAAATTCAATGGAAAGCATCAACAACAGACTAGACTACTTGGAAGACAGAATCTCAGGCAACAAAGACAAAATATGTAATCTTGAAAATAAAATTGACAACACAGAGAAGATGGTAAGAAACCATGAACATAACATCCAAGAATTATGGGATAATATCAAAATACCAAATCTAAGATTTATCGGGATAGAGGAAGGAACAGAGATACAAACCAAAGGTATATACCCCCTCTTCAATAAAATAATATCAGAAAAATTTCCAAACATGAAGAATTAATTGGAAAATCAAATACAAGAGGCTTACAGGACCAGAAATGCACAAAATTACAACAGATCTACACCAAGCTACATTATAATGAAAATGCCTAACATACAAAATAAAGATAGAATTTTAAAAGAAAAGCCACAAGAGAAAAGTATCAGATTACATATAGGGGAAAACCAATTCACATCTCAGCTGATTTCTCAATCCAGAACCTAAAGGCTAGGAAGTCTTGGAAAACATATATCAAGCTCTGAAAGAAAATGGATGCCAACCAAGAATTTTATATCCAGCAAAATTAAGCATCAGACTTGAAGATGAAATAAAAAACCTTCCATGATAGCAAAAGTTAAAAGAATTTACAACTAGAAAGCCTGACTGCAGAACATTCTCTGCAAAATATTCCATGAGGAGGAAATGAAAAAAAAAAAGTAAAAATTATAAAAGGGAGGAACTACACTAAAGGAATAGTCAATAAAAGGAGAAACTAAGTCAAATTACAAAATCATAAATAAACCAAAATGAAGAGGAATATAAATCATATCTCAATAATAACTTAGAATGTTAATGGCCTAAAATCATCAATCAAATGACATAGACTGGCAAATTGAATTAAAAAAAGACCCAACAACATGCTTCTCCAAGAGACTCACCTCATAGGCAAAGATATCCACAGACTGAAAGTGAAAAAATGGGAAAAAACATCACTCACATGGATTGTGTAAATAAGCAGGGGTTTCCATTCTCATATCAAATAAAGTTGACTTCAAGCTAAAGTTAGTAATAAGGGACAAAGAAAGACATTTCATATTCCTTAAGGGGATTATACATCAACAAGACATAACAATCAGAAATATTTATGCCTCAAACAATGGAGCATTTACATACATCAAACAAACCCTTCTCAATTTCAAAAATCAAATAGACCACAATACAATAATACTGGGTGATGTTAATACTCGATAGATGTTTAATACAATAATACTGGGTGATGATAATACTCGATAGATGTTTCAAACAAAAACTAAACAAATAAAACTATAGAACTGAATAATACTATCAATAATTTGGACTTAATGGATATTTATAGAATTTTTCATCCATCAGTGAGTGAATATATGTTCTTCTCAGCAGCACATAGATTCTTCTTTAAAATAGACCATATCTTATGCCACAAAGTAACTCTTAGTAAATACACACACAAAAATGGAGCTAATACCTTGCATTCTATCAGATCATAAAGGATCAAAATTATAAATCAATGAAAAAATAAAAATAGAAGCTACTCCAACACCTGGAAACCAAATAATACACTATTGAATGACACATGGACAACAGAAGACATCAGGCAGGAGATTAAAAAAATTCTTAGAAGTAAATGAGAACTCTGATACAACATATCAAAATCTCTAGTACACTGTGAAGGCTGTGTTAAGAGGAAAGTTCATTGCATTGCATTGAACTTTCAGTCATTAAAAGAATAGAAAGTGAATGAATAAATGACCTAACATTACATCTCAGATACTTAGAAAAAGAACCAATCAACACCAAAAGCAGTACAAGATAATTCAAATCAGAGCTAAAATCAATGAAATTGAAACAAAAGAAACAATTGAAAAAATTGACAAAGTAGAAAGTTGTTTCTTTGAAAAAATATATAAAATTGATAAGCCCTATGTCTTTTTTTTAATAAGTTTAGGCCATTAACATTCTGGGTTATTATTGATAAGCTAACAAAAAGAAGAGAAAACTCAAATTACTAAAACTTATGATGAAAAAGGAAGTATCACGACAGAAACTACTGAAATGAAAATATTTGGAAAATTTATACTTCTATCAAATAGAAAAATATCAAAGACATCAATAAATTTCTAGAGACATATCACCTACCCAAACTGAATCAGGAGGACATACACAACTTACACAGATCAATTTCAACCAATAAAATAAAAGATGACATCAAAAGCCTACCAGCCAAGAAAAGGTCAGGACCAGATGAATTCTTAGCCAAGTCCTACAAGACCTTCAAAGAAGAATTAACACCAATACTCCTAAAATTATTCCATGAAATAGGAAAAGAGGAAACACTCTCAAACTCTTTCTATAAGACCAGTATCACCCTGATATCAAAACCAAAAAAAAACACATCAAGGAAAGAAAATTTCAGATCAATATTTCTGATGCATATAGATGCAAAAATTCTCAATAAAAATCTGGCAAATCACATACAAAAACATATTAAAAGGATAGTACACCACGATCAAGTGGGGTTCATCCCAGTGATACAAGTTTGGTTCAACATACAGAAATCAATAAACTCAATCAATAAATTAATCACATCAATAGACTTAAAGACAAGAATCATATGATCATTTCAATAGATGCAGAAAAAGTATTTGACAAAATACAGCACCGCTTCATGTTCAAAACACTAGAAAACTAGAGATTGTAGGGACATAATTCAACAAAAAGCTACATATGCTAAATCCAAGGCCAACATCATTCTAAATGAAGAAAAATTGAAAGCATTACCTCAAAAAACTGGAACAAGACAAAGATGCCTTCTGTCACCACTTCTATTCAACATAGTCCTGGAAACTCTAGCCAAAGCAATTAGATAAAAGAAATTAAAGGGATACAAATAGGAAAAGAACTCAAACTATCACTATTTGCTGATGACATGATTCTATATTTAGAAGATCCAAAAAATTTCACCAGAAAACTTCTAGAACTAATAGAGGAATTCAGCAAAGTAGCAGGTTATAAAATCAACACCCATAAATCAAACATGTTCCTATATATTAGTTGGGAATTCACATCAGGAGAAATTAGAAAAACTATCCATGCACAATAGCCTTAAGAAAAAAAGTATTTGGGAATTAATATAACAAAAGAGGTGAAAGACCTCTACAATGAAAATTACAGAACACTAAAGAAAGAAATTGAAGAAGACCTTAGAAAATGGACAGATCTGCCATTCCTGAATAGGCAGAATTAACATTGTCAAAATGGCCATACTACCAAAACTATTATGGATTTAATGCAATTCCTGTTAAAATACCAATGACATTCTTCATAGAAGTAGCAAAGGCAATCATGAAATTCATTTGGATAAATAAGAGACCCAGAATAGCCAAAGCGATGCTTAGCAAGAAAAGTGAAGCAGGAGGCATCTAAATCCCAGACCTTAAACTACACTCAGAGCCATAATAACAAAAACAGCCTGGTATTGGCACCAAAACAGACATGTAGACCAATGAATGGTACTAAATAGAAGACACAGAGATGAACTCACATAAATATAGTTATCTTATACTAGACAAAGGAGCCAAACATGTACACTGGAGAAAAGATAGCCTCTTCAACAAATGGTGCTGGGCAAACTGGATATCCATATGTAACAAAATGAAATTAAACCCCTATCTCTGACCCTGCACAAAATTCAATTCATTGCAGATTCAAAGACTTAGGCACTAGAACAGAGAACCTGAGCCTAATTGAAGAAAAAGTAGGACCAAATCTCCACCATGTCAGCTTAGGCACTGACTTCCTTAACAAAACTCCTAAAGCACAAGAAGTATAATCAAGAATCAATAAATGGGATATATTCAAACTAAAAAGCTTCTTCTCAGCAAAGGACACAATAACATGAAGAGAAAGCCTACAGAATCAGAGAAAATCTTTATCACATGCACCTCAGATAGAGCATTAATCTCCAGGATATATAAAAACTCGACAAACTCAACACCAAAAGAAAAAACCTAATCAATAAATGGGCTAAGGAACTGAAAAGACACCTCACAGAAGAAGAAATACAATCAAACAACAAATATATGAAAAAAAAGTTCAACACCTCTAGCAATTAGAGAAATGCAAATCAAAACTACTCTAAGATTTCATCTCATTCCAGTCAGAATGACAATTACCAAGAATACAAGCAACAGTAAATGTTGGTGAGGATATGGGGAAAAAGGTACACTCATTCATTGTTGGTTGGACTGCAAATTGGTGGAACCACTCTGGAAAGCAGTATGGAGATTCCTTAGAAAACTTGGAATGGAACCAGAATTTTACCCAGCTACTCCATTCCTTGGTCTACAACAAAAAGACTTAAAAACAGCATACTACAGCGACACAACTACATCAATGTATATAGCAGCTCAATTCACAATAGATAAACTATGGAACCAACCTAGATGCCCTTCAACAGATGAATGGATAAAGAAAATGTGGTATATATACACAATGGAATATATTACTTAGCCTTAAGAATGAAATGATGGCATTTGCCAGTAAATGGATGGAGCTGGAGTATATCATGCTAAGCGAAATAAGCCAATCCCCCAAAATCAAAGGCCAAATGTTTTCTCTGATATGCACTTGCTAATTCACAATAAGGATGGGAGGACTAGGGAAAAATAGAGGTACTTTGGATTCTGTAGAGGGTAGTGAAGGGAGGCGAGGGCATATGTGGGTAGGAAGGACAATAGAATGAATCAAACATTATTAACCCATGTACATATATGACTACATGATTCTACATCATGTACAACCAGATGAATGAGAAGTTATACTCCATTTAATGCCCAAAGGTCATCCAGCTTTGCTGTTAAATATGTTCAATAAAAGAAAACTTGCCATCTCGCAGGCCAAGATACTCAGTAGATAAAAGATTCATATTTGGTTCCCAAATTTCTTTTTTGTTTTTTTGTTTTTAATATTTATTTATTTTTTTAGTTGTAGGTGGACAGCATAACTTTATTTTATTTTTTATGTGGTGCTGAGGATCGAACCCAGTGCCTCACGCATGCTAGGCGAGCACGCTACCACTGCACTGTAACCCCAGCCCCCCAAATTTCTTTTTTGTAAGAGAAACGTTTTAATAACTTTTTGAGATAACTATCACTATTCATCATTGACATTACAGTAAAATGCCAGGAGTGTTCATTTAAAGGTTCTTTGCAATATGGAACTTGAAACCCTATCCCTGAATAGTTCATATTCTGCCATGTTAAAATCCATGTCTATCTTGCACATGGAATGGATCTCATACCAATGTATGAGATGTTTAAAAAGCAATGCATTGTTTTCTCAAATCATATGCATCTTCCAGTGTTCATATACTTAAGGGCAAATGATCAAAAAGTCACATTTGCAAATATTATTGCAGATGCCTCAGGAAAAGATGTAAGTAGTGGGATGAAGGTAGGGCTAGGGTTCCCCTTCTTTAATTCTAACTTTCTATTCAGAGCTTGAATTCTTTCACTGTCAAATTATTTATATTGATTCAAAATATGCTTTCTTGTAACTTTCAAAAATAAACCTGCTTTTTGCATTTGTAATTATGTAAAATAAATCAACACATAATATTTATTCATTAGGTTTTTTCTAATATTTGATGCAGTTTAAATTATTGCAGATTTAATCTTCAAACAGGAGTGAGTGCTTTTTTATGTTCTAAGAAGATGTATCCTTGATAATTAAAATATGTTGGAAAGAGCAACCAAAGTATGACATTATAAAACAAAGAACATACAAGAATTTACTCTTCACTAAACTGGTTGGTTGTTCATATCTCTGCCAAAGAAATGAGGTAGGGGAGTCTTTACGTAAAAGGCAGAGCAGAGGTAAGCTTAACAGGTAGGTGTTGCCTAGTGGCCAGTTGGCTAATATCTTCATCTTGCAGTTTATTTTAACCAGAGAGTGGAAGAAACATTAACCACTGAAAGCAGTTTGAGGCTTTCAGAGCTGTGTTTCTTTAGTAATAATGATACTGTGTATCAAAACAATTCTTTCTATGGGTCTGCTACTTTACATTGAAACTACAGAAATGATTTCCTTCCTATGACAGAAAAAAGAAAAAGTCTCTGATTCTGTATGAAATTCTGATTGTTTCACAAAATGATGAGTACACTGAGAATTCTGTTGAATTTATGCTTTTCCTGGAAAAATTAGTAGAATAAGAGAAGTACTCAAAATTTTCTTTGTAATTAATTAAATTATATACACATGGTTCTAGACTATTCCTATAGTTTCTACTCAATGGATATTTCACTCAATTTGAAGCATTGGTATTGAGTACTGAATTATACCAGGCCCTGTGTTGGATGTGGATAATCAACACACACACACAAAAATGCAGTCCCTTTCTTTAGGAAGCTCACACTATAGTAAAACTGATAACTGAGGAAATACTGTTGCAAGTCCATCTGTGAAAATAGGAATACTATGCACCAGACTCTTTAGAAACATAATCATGAGGCACCTTGTGCTGGTCTTGGAGGACCAAGGGAAGGTCCTCAAGGAAATAATGTCTGAAATGACACCTATAGAAGGAGGAGAATAAACTAGAGGAAGGACAGTGAAGGATGTGCCTGAGCCTGCAAATAAAAGGGACCATGACCCTTGACTCACAGCAAGTAGTTCTGTATGGCTGAAGCAAGTTTTGAAGTTGGAAGAGATAAAATAATAAGGCTAGAAGAATGAACTGAAGTTAGATCTTGAAATTTCCATGTTTGACTGTAAGTCAAGAAAGAAGAAAAGCAAAATGAGTTCTCATTCATAATCTCTAATTTCAGATTACATTGTACCTGTGCATGACCTCAGTTTCTCCTATCCTGTATTTGAATATCACAAAGTACTCTGAAACTCAAAAATCATATGAATGAATGTCTGTGAGTATTGACCCTATTCTTTTCAAATAGGTAGATTTCAGTTTTCTGACCTCTTAAGTCTTATTACTTCTTCTAACAGCACTCAGGTAAAGATCAGCTCTTTCTTATCCAATAGATATCAATTTAATCACCATAAAAGAGCATGTTATACTTGTTTAGTAAATTTTTAGTAGATTAGGTAATATTGACAGGTTAGTTCTAGGAGATTTATTTCTAATTAGAATTGAGGAACTTGTGACTCACCAGTATTTTCACATGCAAAAGAGCTAGAAAAGACAGAGGAAGAGTGGGAGGAGGAGGAGAACACATAATTCATGAGGAGGATGAAGAAAAAGAAAAAATATGTTGGAAGATAAGTTTGCCATCTGGTAGGGGTTTTCATCCTAGGATACATAAAGGTTACCACACTGAAGGGCTAAGGAAAGGGTTCAGGGAAAAGTGATGCTACCATGGAGAACTGAAGAGAGTCCAAGGTCTTGAAGAAAGTGAATGCCCATTTACCCAAGTTCAACATTCTACTTTTGTTTTTCTTTTCATTTTGTGCATTTGCTGATTTTTGGTTTGGGGATGAGGTTAAAAGGATGAGAGTGTCTTCTAAGAAAGAGAAAAGCCAACTGAGATGTTAGCACTCCCATGGATCCAAGGAAATACCATTTTAAAGTGTGAAGTAGAGAACCTGGGAACAGTCTACCATCTTATTTGGAAAACTTGCAAAGCAAAGTGTTCTAGGAGCAAATGTGAAGCAGAGGAGCAATTGGTAATAAACATACATTTTAAGCAGCTTACTCCCTAATTGGTTCACTCAGTATCATTCATTTACCTACATATTAGAAGGTAGAAAAAATGCTGTATGGAGAAACAAACATTTTATATATTTTCAGACATTTTTCTGGCATTAAATAAAAATTATTGAGCAAAGTAAGAAACAGGACAAGAGACTAAATAAAAAATATAAATATATCCATCAATATCACACACATAAAATTCAGCAAACTTTCAAATGACTATGATTATATACTTAAAAACAAAATATCATGAAAAAATGTCACTATAGATCTGAAATTTATAAAATCTAATAAAATAAAAATTTAGAATAAAACTATAATTGAAATTGAGACTATAATAAATAGGTTTAATAGAATATTTGATTCTAGAAATGATTAATGAAATGGAAAATGTATCAGTAGAAAATATCCAGCTGAAGCACATAGAGAAAAATGAATGGAATACTTAAAAAGTGTGTAATGATTTATAGGACAGGTGACTGAAATCCCAGAAGTGGAGGAAATGGTAAAGAAATAAATTTTAGTGAGAATTTTTAAAGGTTCATCAAAATAGCAACCCACAACTTCAAGAATAGTTTCCAGTAAAACTAAATACAAGGAAAACATCACCCAAGTACATTATTGTAAAATTGCTGGACACCAAAGACAAATGAACACTCTTTTTCTGGGAACAGGGAGGCATTTCACCTTTAAAGATAAACTGCACATTCTAAATAATTAGTAATGAAAAGAAGAAAATGGAATGACACCTTAAAGGTACAGACCAAAAAACAAAAGTCAACCTAAAATTTCCTGCACAGAGAAAATATGTTTTAAAACTGAATGCAAAATGAAAAACATATTCAAGAAAGATTGATTATCTCATCAGTAGACTCTTAATGAAATATAAATGAGTAGAGTTATTAAGACAAAAGGACAATTATCCCAAACAGAAACAATGAAATGCAAGAAAGAATGAAGAATCATGGAACATGTAGACATGTGGACAAATAAAAATTAATATTAACTGTAAAAAATCATTGTATATTGGAGAGTTTAACATATATGTAGAATTAACATACATTTCAACACAATCACACTACTTCAGAGTTAAATAGTATACAAACCTTACATTACCTGAGATGTGATACACATACTAATTTCTCTAGACTCTACTAAGTCAAGGATATATATTATAATCTCTACTAACACTAAAATAATAGTAAGAGAATATATAACTAAGAGGCTAATAGATTGGTAATTTTCTTATGAGATTAAAAAACACTAGTTAATCAAAAATAAGTCGAGTAAGGAGAAAAATCAGAACATGAGCAAAATGAATTTTACAAACTATTAAGATAGTAAATATTAAGCTAATTATATTAGCAATTACATCAACTGTTATTGGACAAAACACTCGAATTTCTATTCTCAGTCTGGATATACCTAAAGATTGTAGATTTAGCAGATAAAACCACAGGTCACTCAGTTAAATTTGAATTTCAGATAAATGATGAATAGTGTTTTAGTCCTAAAAGATTGCTTATCTGAAATTCCAATTTGAACATGATGTATTGTACCTAGCAAACATAGGTATACCCTATTGAAAGAAAAGTGCTGCAGGACTGATTACACACACACCTGGGGTAGGAAGTGGGTTTTATTGTCAGGAACCTGACAGGAAGCTCTGTGCAGAGAAAGAGAGAGCAGCAGCAACTCCTCCTTGAATGTTACCTTTTATAGGCTAGAATCATGGCAGCACGTTAGTGGTGGGTTTTGTCTTGGTGACTGGCATAGAAAGCATCACCTGATTTTGTGGAAGGCAGGTTTGTTTCTTGGAAACAAAGACAGGCAGTTCTCCCATCTTTCAAGGAGGGAACAGAGAAACCAGTACATTCCCATCTCAGAGGACGGTAAGTTGTCTCCTATCTCTCAATGAGAAAACAGACTGGCATGTCTCCTGACAGGTAAGTTTTCTCTCGGGCTAGTTTCTCTTTCTTGAGAATAAGAACAGTATTCATAAAGTGGGGGTGAGGGAAAGGAAGATGGCTGTAATTATGCCAACACTTATCACTGATGAAGTCATCAGTCACACTGGAGAATGTGATTTTTGGCAGAAAGCCTCCTGAATAACTTCAGAATCATACAGGTTAACCCAACTATAGCACTAGTGCAGGTAGTCCTCCCTGCTAGAAATTCAAAAGCTGTTCTTGAAGAAGCAGAGTATAAGCCCCAGTAAATGTTGCTACCAAAAGACAAACTTTAAATACAGGATAAGAAAAACTAAAAGTAATAGGATGGTAAAAATGTACAAATGAGAATACTAAGCAAAAGGAACCTAGCATAGCTACGCAAATTTTGGACCAATAAACTTTAAAGCAACAGAAGCATTCCTAGCTGAGCACAGGAGCACACACCTGTAATCCCAGCATCTTGGGAGGCAGAGGCAGGAGGATCACAAGATCAAAGCCAGCCTCAGCAAAAGCAAGGTGCTAAGTAACTCAGTGAGACTCTGTCTCTAAATAAAATACAAAAAATAGGTCTGAGGTTGAGTGCCCTGAGTTCAATCCCCAGTACTCCTCCCCCCCCCACACACAAAGAGAAGCATTCCTGTGTATATAACTAATTGAAGTGGAGGCATATTTGTCAAAAGTCATGTACAATGCTAGTTATAAAACTATCTTCAGAGCACACCAAACCTGAAAAAATCTAATGTCCATCCAAAGAGAAAAAAAATGTGATATATTAATACAATGTAATACCATGCAGAATTGAGAAAAAAAATATGCACAAGTACTTACATCACTACCAAATATCAAAGGAAAGAAGTCAGACAGAAATGAATACAATTTCCATTTATGTACAATTAGAAAAAAAAAAAGGACAAAACCTGCACTAATAAAATTCAAGGCGGTGATGACTTACTTATAGGACAGATTTGTGTTTATGGTGTGGCAAGAAGAGGGGCTGAGGTGCCGGCAATGTTATATTCTTGATCTGTGTGGTGATTACATACATGTGTTGGTATCTATAAAAAGTCATCAAGCAAAGTGCTTAAGACTTCTGTACTTTTAAATATACTATACTCCAATTAAAACTTCCCACAGAATAAAGGAGGGACAGACTAACTTATGTGGAGGCATCTGAGCAGAGCCTTAGAAGGTGCATAGAGTGAGAGCATGAAAGGATTGGCATGTGGAAAGCTTGGGGTATGAAAGGGAATGGAATCTTCATAGGCCTGCCTGCACTTTGGTGCAAGTTGCCTTTCATGTGGGAAGGAGAAGAAGCAGGATACGAGGTTGAAATGCAAAGCATGCCAGCTCCTGTGGGTCTTGAAGTTCCTACATTTCATGTGCCTCTGATGACCCAACCTGTTCTCTCAGCCTCACTTCTATTTCAGCCACAGCCAGCTTTCATGAAGGTGGCAACTCAACTCACAGAGACAATGTCTTACCTCAGTTATGCACTACATGTGTTTAACTTTTCACCCTGGAAAGTCTCAAATGCCACAGACGCTAGAGAAGTTTATTTTTCCAACATGTATAGGCGGCCCAGAAGTATAGGCATCCCTAACCTCAAGACATAGGAGCTTACAGATAAATACTTCTGCTTGGTTCTCAGGTGAGCAATGCTGAGAAGCATTCTCTATGATCCTCATAAGATGACAGAGGGCAAAAGGGAGGCTTGGTACCTTCAGTGGTAACCTTAATGATATACCATTATACTAGCTGTCTTTATTTCCTCCCTCTCCCAAGTCCCTCACTCCCACCTCAGAAGATCGCCTCCTTAAACTATATTGACCCAGTCTTTGTCTTGAATTCTGTTTCAGGGGAGAATACAAACTCAGAATTGTGATTTCTATTCTGCAAGGCAGGGAACCCATCAAGGGTAGATGCACAGAGCCATGTTGGAGAGTAATATTGCAGGCGAGGAACTCAAGCTGAGACCATTGGGATCTTTGAAAAGCTAGGTAAATCACCCCCTTATTTTCAGAAGCAGTGAAAACGAGGACAAAGAAGTAGTGCAGATGGAAGAAAAAGCATTACCTTTATTGTCGGCAAAGGTCGCAGTGGAGAACATGACTCATCTTTAAGGCAGGCGAGCTTCCTGTTAATGTTCTTCGATCAGAAATCAACTTCTGACTGCTTTAAGGCAGTAAGACCACCCCACTGTAAACACATCCTGACCCTAGAGAAGCAGATCAAAATACCTACATACAGACTGGGAAAGAGGGATTGATTTCTTAGTAATCAAGGGAATACAGGAAAGCTGTGTGGAAAAACAGCTTTTTTTGATCTGAGCCATAGCATCTGAGTAGTTTCGACAGGTGTAGACAGGAGATTACAAGTGAGATAGTTCTTCCTGTGATTAAACGTTAAACCAAAATCATTACTACACTGATGGCTACAGGAAATACATCATTTAATGGAGGATACTGATAGGATTTTGAGTATGTACTCATTCCTTCTCAGAAAGCCACGGAATTCCATCTTATCAATTAGTGGGTGAAATTCTGAGTTAAAATGTCAACATGTAATAACTACAGTTCTCCACATTTCTTCCCTACAGTCAAATTTATATTCATTAAATCCCTCTCCCTTGTTGCTAAGCGAAGAATTCAAGAATACATTAAAAATCATAAATATTAGCACAGTAGGATTTGAAAGTCAACCTGTCTTATTATGTATGAACGCAGTTGCAAAATTTTAACATTCAGAATTCTTGTCCACATTCTGAAGAGGCCATCAACACCTCTTCTAGGATAGAAAAATCAACACCAAGAAATGTGGCAAAAGCACGTAGAACATTGCCATTTTTCTTGTAACCTGTGCCTTTATTTACTGTGTCCACATAGTCTATTGTGTATACATATATGATGGCATATCCGGGAGTGAAGACATGTCACACTCCCCACGCAGACATGCACACACACAGTCCACTTAGAAATACACACAGATAGCATATATACTTTTCCAGTACCTAAAAAATAAGTTCTGGCCACTTCTCAAGTTTAAGGGAGAATGTGAGCCAATATTCGGCTTAATAGAGTCTTGTATGTCATTTATCATATTTTGGTTTTCATTGGGGTTAGCATGCTTGGCAAAGGAAATTTCATAATGGACATAACACACAATCTTGGCATTTTGTGAATGCTTTCTCCCCAGTCTATTCTGAGTCCGAACCAAGCGGCTATCAGATTATGTCAAAGCTTCATTAATCTCTTCTCTCCTGCTGCTTGCCTGCCTTTTGACCATTTCACTGCTAATTAGCCCTGAAAGCAAGGGAAAGAGAAGCTTTTGATCTCTAGTCACTCCATTTCACAGTTCTGGTTTAGAAGGAAAGATAAAGAAAAATGTTCCCATTTGAGGTTTGGTGGTGCTTTATTTTACAGATCTTCACTCAGTGTGGACACACTGAAATTCAGGCTTGCCTTAAGATGCGAGTTTGTATTGTAGCCTTCTTAGTAACCAGTCTTTTGATTCATTTGGTTTTCATGATTCCACTAATGACCTAGGTAGAGCTGGGCCTTGTTATGTGTTAGGAATAGATGCATAAATAAGACTTGCCTGCTTCTTTCCGTCATGGAGTTTATGGAGGAAACTGTAATTACAGACAGCAGACATGTAATGACATGTAAAGACACAGCTGCTGCCAGGAGGATAGGGCAGGGCAGGGGGATGTGGGTATGCACAACAAGGAGAGCTGGGCCACTCTATCAGGGAAGGTCTCTGAGGGAATGATACAAAAGAGGAGGCATGAAGAATAAGTAACAGTTTGCAAAGTAAAAATGTTGGATGAGCATTTGCTGCAGGCAGAGATCATGCAAACCATCAAATGATATTACCTAATAAGAAATATTTGTTTTGAGTGGCCTTGGTATAATTTTAGGGCAAATCCCTGAGTGTCGAGAAACACCTCTGAGCATTACAAAGATTACCAAGAAATGGGAGTCCAGTGGCTCTCTTTGTGAGTGCAGGCACGGAGTCATGTACAAATAGGTCCGAAGACCTTCACAGAGCAATGCTACTTCAGCTTGTTCTCCCTTCCTTCCCATATCTTCTGTGTTCTCAGGTGAAAAGAAGAATATTGACAATACATGACTTGGAGTAATGGCTAAGCTAATATACCTGCCTTTTTGAATTAGAAGTAGAGATTTTTCACTTGCACAATCCCTCGGAAGATTCTTTGATAGCTCAAGTTCATTCAGTAACTTCCTGCCATCTGGATCTTAAACATGCAAGTTTCTGGGTGAGCTCCAATTAAAGCAACTTCTGAAACCTTGAGAGAACAGCAGGATAGTGCTTTGAGGACCCTTGAAAATATCACCACATTAAAGGAATGATAAAAGATCAGGTTTGGGCATTTACGTGATATTTTTCCAAAAGCAGACTGATAAGATGGAATTTCAAGTCCTTTGGCTACCAATATATGACATGTTATTGAATCAGAGTCCTGGTGAACCTTCTAGGAATTTTGTAAACAGCCTATAAAAGACATCAAACATGTATATAATTCTTTGGATTTAGGTTTCAAATCCCTGATTTAAAACTACTAAATATCCTCATAAAATAAATGACAATTAAAGGCATTTATGATTATTAATCTTCAAGATTGCCATTTGATGACCTACGTTAGGTGCAAACTGATAGAACTGATATTTATTGTTGTTGTTAAGTCCATATGATATGCAGACTTGGATATTATAAAGTAAGTTCTTAGACACCAAGGGGTTTCTAGTGATTATTGCTTTGTTTTATCAGGCTTTAACTACTTTCTTATAAATCTGATGCAGAACTGTCTCAAGTATGTGCCAAATTTGCCAGTCTCTAAATTATGGAATATGCCTTTGCTATTGTTGCAAATGGTGGTGAAATAATTTTTATTAATTTTAGGTAGATTCAGATTTAAATTATTTTTAAAGATTTGAAATTTTTTTTTTCTTGTCAACATTGTGGAAATTATGAGTTATCAAGGTGATTGTTCTTTGTAAAAATGGCTGAATCAGTCTTATGTCCTTTTAATTTACTTCTTTCATAGAATAAAGAAGGTCTGCGAAAGGTAGCTATCTTTAATCCAACCATAAGCATATTTCTCCCTTCATCCTTCCTCCTAATTTGTAAGGTCAATGATACTCCTTTCACTGATAGCAAATCCTATCTGCATGAAATCAGCTTATCTAAATGCATTACGAATACCCAGCAGGCCTGTTTCATGGAAATTAAATAAGTGAATAACTTTGTGATGAGAAAATCATGAGGTCATGGCCACAGTTGCTTTAAAACTAAATGAGCAAATCTTCAATCAGTTTGCTTTTGCTTTTTCCACGGTAAGAGCTCAGTGGTCATCTTCCTGTTAGATTTTGAGATTCAGAGCCTCTCCAAGACCCAGGAAATAGGAGCAAGGTCAGCTGCTAGGTTGGGGGTGAGCTGATGGGAGTGTTAGGTAAACAACAGCCCTGCCTTACTAAGTCTGAAGAAGCTTCCTCAGAAACTGCTCAGGAGTTCCAGACAGGAATTAGAACTATGTCTTTGCAGTCTTCCTCATACAAATGTTATGTTTGGAGACGTTGGTGTGTTATGCTAGTATGTGATATTTAAGAGCATAGTATTTCCACATAGTAAAATGTTTGCTGGGGTCACATCAATTTAAAGAAAAATAATTTTGTCCCTGATATATATGCTACTCTGTATTGGACAAGCTCCTCACTCCACGTTGTAAAACTTAAAAATCTGGGATGTGAACATTGGTAGGAAGATCATTCATTAAGATTATAAACACAGCTCACACAGTAACTTGTAAGGAAAAAATTGTCGATGCTGTAATTTCCCCTGTCCCATCTTCAGAGGATGCCCTTGCAAGCATTTGTATGATAATGATGTACCAAACCTTCCTCATCAAAATCATATCTTAACAAAAGATACATTTTTTAGGAAACAATTGTTGGTGCAAAGAATTATGTAAGTTTATAAGATGAGCTTATTAATGCTTAAAAGTTCTACCTCTTTTATCTCAGTGCCTCCTTATATTTTGAGGAATGTGAAGCTTTTCCATTGTTAAATGCCATTCAGGTTATCAATAGCGCAAATGGAGGAGTGTTTGGTGGAGGAAAAGTGGGGTGAGGAGCACAACAGTGGTGAGACAGCAGGACTGTCTTGTAGAATTGTAATTATTCTAAGGAGAAAAAAATACTCTGAATACTTCTGATTTTATGCTTCATATCACATGGGTCATTTAGTGATGGATTCAAGAATCCACACTTTCTGTAAGTGGTGGGGTATTTAAAGAGGTTTATTTAGCTCACAGCTTTGGAGGTCCAAGAACATGGTGTGAACATCTGCTTGGTTCTGGGAGGACCTTCTTTGCTGTATTACATGCCAGATAACACATCTCTTCTCTTTAGAAATCCCTACTTCAGGCATTTTGTTATAGCAATGGAAAACAGACTAATATAGAATATAAGTAGAGAAAAATTGAAGGCAAAGCCTACTATAAACACAGATTGAGAAATTATCTCTGTAATGAAAAGCTTCACTACATTGTTGCGTGAAGACATATATAAACAGTGAGAGTATGTATAAAATATCCTGAGGTTTGCCTATGAGAATGCTGGAGGCTGGAATCTCAAATACTCCAGCTGTTTTTTAATTAGAAAATTATCTGATTTGTGCTAATGCCAGAAATTATTGAGTTTTTGTTAAGTGTCTTGCCATTCTGTGTCAGATATAAGTAATGCAAAGGCATACAATAGTTAAAACACACCCAAGCTAAAAAGTAAACATATACTCCTTAGTAAAATGTTTGGCAGCTATGGGTCCTAAAATATAACCTCACCCTGGTGAGAGAAATCTATGTCCTAAGGTGATGATAGGTCACAATAATGTTAAAGAAATGATAAAGACCATGGTTTTGAACTGAACTCCTACAGTAGGCCCCAATACACCAGACCAAACCAAAATGGAGTCATTCTTGCTAAATGCCATATAACCAATCCAAAACTTTAAAGAGGTAGATCTCAAAACAGATAAGATTTTCCTGAAAACAGGATATTCCAGTCTACCCAAGACAGCATAATAAGGATGCTCCTTTTGCTTTCACCCTTGCAAAACAGTAACCTGATGTAAAAGAATCAATTTTTTTCTGATGTTCTGTTTCCTCATCCCCACCTTACAAAACCCACTATTGTGCTATTGCTTAGAACTCTCAATTCTCATTCTGTTTTGTAGACTGGAGACTGGCTGCCTTATTCGTGAATTGCAAAATAAAAGTCGATTAGATCTACAACCAAATTTGTTACAATGTCATCTTTGACAGTAATAAAAATGTGTAAGAGCCCAGCTAATTATCTCTACTAAGTATGAGAAATAAAATAGCCTAGGCTCCAGGCCTGTTCCCAGTGCTCTCCCTTCCCCAACACCAACATTTACAGTCATAACCACTTCTTTTTCCCTGTGCCACAAGCAGGAAGAGAGGCCTTTAAAAGTAGTCATTGAGTCATCTGAGAGTCTTTAATTGCAGGAGTTATACACCCTAGTTACATATTAAACTGGGAAACACTTAAAATTTATCTATATCCAGGGGCCATTAAGTCATATTCCCTCAGGATGATGAGACAAGATGCCCCATAAGAAGTACCTAGTTGATAAATAATGTGAGGTAATATATGCTAAGATGCACTGTAAAGATGAATTCCTAGAAAGGACTGATTACTGTTAGCTAGAGTTAAAAGAACATAGTTTAGAGGAATTGGGGCTTGAACTGGAAAATGCAAAGGATATTTTAAGTGGACACGAGGGGAGGGCCCAACAAAAGGAGTGTGGGCACTATGATTGGGATTCCAGATTGATGCAGGTCAGTTGGGAAAAAGTGAGCAGTGACCTGGACAGCGTTAATACTCATTTGTGAAGCAGTGGGCATTGGTACAAGTGGGCAAGACCAGATGATGCAGATGATTGAATATAAGGCCAAGAATGCATTGTGGAGACACAATGGTAATTTGAGGCTGTCATCAAGAGGAGAGAACAGGCTTAGAAAGAAGACAACAATGAAAGCCTTGGGGATTCCCAAGGACACCAGTTCCTAGATTGGAATTTGTTTCTGTAGTAGAGTGGATAATTTGGGCCTATCATTTGTCTCTCGGTATATACCTTTCTTTCTTTTTTTTTTTTTTTTTTTTGGTACTGGATATTAAACTCAGGGGCACTCGACCACTGAGCCACCTCCCCATCCCTATTTTGTGTTTTATGTAGAGACAGGGTCTCACTGAGTTGCCTAGTGCCTCCTGTTGCTGAGGCTGGATTTGAACTCACTATTCTCCTGTCTCAGCCTCCCTAAGTGCTGGGATTACAGGCTTTCTTGTTGCTCATTATCTAATGTTGAAATTTCCCCAATACCTAGTTTGTAGATGCAGTAACTGGTGTGCATTTGAGTTTATTCAGTGTGTTTCTGAGATTTTTCATTGCACAGCACCTAACAGCAACTCAAAAACTGAAGTGATCATAACAAATATTTTCACAACAGCAATGAGCTCTTCTTTGGTTGGCCTTACACAAATCACTTACTCCTTTTAGTTTCTTTGTCCAATGAAAAGAAAATGCTAGGCATTTTCTAATTTTACATACAGAAGTAGCATCACATATGTTTCTGATTATTATTCTCAACCACACATAGGATAAGATTTGTAACTGAGATTGCTCCTTTCCTGACCATCTATTCCCACTAGGTCTATGTACACTATCATTAAGATAAGAGCATGTACATTATTTTTTCTAGTGAGTCCAAAGAAAAGTAACTGATGTTTGACAAGAGGAAAATATTGATCATATTTATTTTTTTGTTTTTCAAAAGGATGAAGGTAAATAAAAAATCCGCAGGTTAATAAATTAGACTGGCATAAATATTTGAGATGAGTAGAGGAAAGCATCAGACTTCATGTCACTCATACATGAAATGTACAGAGCAAATAGTTATCCTTTTGAAGGTTTTAATACAGACTTAAAAATGGACAATTTAGTATTACAGTTATGTAACATTGATTCTGTTAGATATGTGGATATATGTGTTTTTTTTTTTATTTCCAGTAAAATAGTTTCATGCTTATAAAAGTCACCGTAGGTCATGTTGGAACAAAGAGAACCACGTACAGTAGAAATAAACCTGGTAGTAAATAGGGTATAGGTAAGGAAAAAATATTATAAAGTAGTTACATTGTTGACACAAAAGAAAAATAAATAAAAACACTTCTCCATTTTTTGAAGGCAATTCACAATCATTTCCAGGAATTCTGTGAGAATTTAAGGCCATTTGTTCTAAAGAAATGCTTTAATTTAGACACAACTTCACAAAACTTTAATTCTTGTAAAAACTGTACATGCAAAAACTTTACAATTAATTGTGAACAGGCAGGTCAGTATATAGGAGTAGTTTATTTCACAAATGTGTTGTGCACTAAGTCACATAGTTGTATATATTGAACTGGGAATTTCACAAAAGACTCCAGCCTGTGCACCCTGCGTGGCAAAGTGGAATGGTGAGAACAAGGAAACCCAATCAAGAGAGCCAGTATCCCTTTGAATTAAAATATCTAGACAAGTTATAATGGAATAAAAAGTTTAAAACATCTGCTACATGGTTCATAGTTAAATAGTCTTGGTTTTTAGTCTTTCTAAATAGCATTATAATATGACGATGCTACTTTTTACACAACATATTTTCTGTGCATTTACAGTTCACAATGTTTGACTTTTTATTATTTCTACTTAGCGTTACAAAATATAAACTGACTGCTGTCTACATTTAGAACCCAAACCCCATGAAAAATTCGTGTTCTTATAGGATACACATCTGCTAATCTAAAACTCCCATACTTGGCAAACATTGCAGAGAAATTAATTACTAAGCAGATGTGGCTTCTTAAGACAATTCAGTTTCTGAGAAACATGAGAGGATCTTCTTTCCTTATTTGCAAATGTATTTGTCCAGACAGTCATTCAAAGAGATATTGCTCTTGTGATTATAACTATTGCAATTTAGAGGACAAAGGATTCAATATGCAAAACTCTTATTCTTAAGAACAGTTATAAAAGTATTGAAATTTAAAAAGTAGTAACATGTAAACATCGATACAGAGAGACTGCTCTCCTATACATACAGCAGTCGAGGACAATATTTGAGTTAAAAACATAGTTTGTGCTTTTCCCAACAATACATTGGAAATTAGCTGTTCAGTCAAAAGAAAAAAATTCAGAGAAGACATCCGTACTTTGCTTCAAGCATTTAAACATTTTTTCTGTTGCTCATGCAACAACCATATTTACAGTTTTGGTTTAGGAAGAGAATTAATTTTGGATCCAAGAAAGCACGTTAACTAGTACTGCTGAAACCAAACTGAGAGAAGTATCTCGATCCCTGGTTCATTACAGAGCACCAGGCACAAAGCATTGACTCAGCAGCTCTGACTGATGTGTAGGTAACACAAGCATCTGGGAGCACAGTCATATCTGTGTCTGCAACACATGTGTAGGTGGGGTGTATGGGGGAGGTGCAGGTGATGGCTTGATTCCTCGGGCCCTCATATAGGACAGAAACTGCTCGGGGATCTCAGCCAGGACATCTTTGGCTAGTCTAGCCATGCTCAGTATGTGGTTTCCACTTCTGTCAATGTAATCCCTGAATGGCACAAACTAAAACAGAGGCAAAAGAAAGTTATTTCATGGGCTATCACCATCTCTATGTATGATAGACAAAAATCAGCACATATAAACATTTGATGGTGGAGAATCAAGGAAGCTGAGAATAACCAGGAGATGAATGACAATAGCACATTAAAAATATTTGATACACGACAATGAACTATAGTAGTAAACAAATGATTCTAATGTATACTTTATTTAAAAAGGGATGCAATTTTTTTCTGTTTTTTTTTTTTCCCCTGCAACTCATGCCACTTGGTCCTGATATGCCAATTATGTTGCTACATGTGTTCTGCAGTTTTGGGTCCTATACCTAGCCTGATACCCCAAAGGATAGAACACTTAACCTCTTTGGGGCTCAGTTTTCTGTCAAATGGAGTAAATACACATCTAATTCAGCTTTGGATCCAAATGTATTACTGAATATAGCCTAAGGAGCAAATGTTACTCAATTCAGTATAAAAAAAAGTATATATCATTAAACAATCCTAAATGCATTATTTTTAATCGTTACTAGAACATCAAACCACATGGACAATGAATAACAAATTCATACAAGTGGAACCGGAAATATTTAGTGCATTGATTCTTACCTGAGATGTTGATTTTTTAAAACAGTATTTATTATTTAGAAAGGCAAAAGAAAGATGTTGGCATGAGATTTTTTTGAATACTTCTTACTAAAATATCCTTGTTCTTATTTTTACATCATATAAAAATGATTGCTCTATCTCTATATAAGTATTATGTGGGAGCCCTTGTCAACTCAACACCAAATACTCTGGCAAAGATTGCCTAATTCTGTTCTTATTTATAATGGTTAGTTAAGTTAATAAACACTGTTGAGGGCAGTAGTTCAATTTCCTCTTAGGGACATGATGATTCTTGAAGCAACTTGGTAGTGATTAGAATTTAAATGCTGGGATAATTTGGGAGCACAGTAATTTTCAGAGAAAAGTCATAGTGAAGACATTGTAGGATGTTGAACAATTTCTAAGTATAGTATTTGAAATTCTGAGGTAATTCTTTTTTTTCCTTCTAGGGGTATGGGGGGGGGTCTTATATTGTAATATATTTTAAATTTCTTCTGTAAGATTTGCTTTTGCTTTAAACTGTTACTCTAGATGTGTGATTTAGAAAATAACTGTTATTAGGAAACAAAAACGATCAGGTTGCTACAGGTAAACCAAGTTAAGATTCTAGAAAATCAAATAGCAGGTGTAATTTCTGTTACAAAGTGAAAGCTATCTCTTAATAGGAGAAATTTACTCCATTCTCTTTAAAAGAAGTCATGCTATAGGCAGAAGCATAACTTTGTCACTAAAATGTTATCCTGTTTTGCTATCAGGAGGAAAACTCAGCAGGTTTCCAAACAGTGTGATAGAAAAGTGACACATCTTTCTCTTACCCCTAAAGGTAGCTAAGTCAGGGTGAGAAAATCCTAACAGTGAATGTAATCCAGCTGAGAACAAAGATGATGTGAACTTTTGTACAGTCACATTATCTAGCTATGGACAAGACTTGACATTTTTAACAAAAGAGCAGAGAAGTGACAAAAAAGTTAAAGTTTATGTTCTTTCTGAAACTTGAATTAGAACCGTGAGAGAATAAGAATCAATGTAGTAAAATATTAAGAGGAAACTAATTATAATTGCTGTTACAGTTATTTCATTCCAACTTTAGAAGCCATGACAGTTTACAAATTAACACTTAGTAATGTGGATACAGTTAGTATACACAGAGCTATCTTTTAAACTATTTCTTTAATGGTTCAGTTTTTAAAAAATATGTAGCTAATATGACCATTTCAGGAAAACAGCAAACAGTAGATATTTCTTTAGCAAAAGGTGAGATCATATCTACTGACCTTAACTCTGGTCTTTTAGTTGTTTTTTTGTTTGTTTGTTTGATTCTTTATCTCTCTACCATACCATGCATGAACATAGAACTTATCTTTTAACCCTTTATTATCAAAAACTCTGGAATTAGACTTCTTAAGTATGAAGACTGATTTTGCAACTCATTACTTGCTTGAACTTGGGCAAATTATTTTCCACTGTTGCCTCAGTTTCCTCTTCTATAAAATGACTATAATATATACAACATCTACTTCATTAGGTAGTTGTATTACATAAATTAACATATAAGGTGTTTAAAACACTGTTCAATAATAACATGTACTATATATAATAGTTATCATTATCATCATTGCTAATACTATTCATCCATTTGTTCATCTATTGAGTTATCAATGTAAGTATGAAGCTTTTATCAGTAGCTTTCTATTCCCACTCATACCAAACATTGAATATAAAGACCAATATTATATTTTATCTCTTTCAAATGGAAGTACAACAGCAGCTAATCTATAACAGGAATGTATAGAATTTTGTTATGTTGAACACTTGTTTTTATCATCTTACTAGCAGGTGTTATACAATCTATAGATTTTTTAAATTGAAGTAAATAATTAAAATTCATTTTCAAGACTTTTATGATTCTCCACAATGTCTTTCTTCACTACAGGTTCACAACCACTGTTCTCACATCACACACACTTATACTTCTTTGTAAAGTCTGCTTATAAATAATGGGTAAGAAAGAAATCCTAGTTTTCAACTGAGCATGGGAATATATATCTCATATGATTTAGGCATGTCAACTGGGGTCACAGACTCTGATGGGACACTTGAGCCCCAGGTTGAGAATTGCTGTCACAGGAAGTCACTGTCCTCCACAGGAGCATACTTCCTCCTACATTGTATGTGGGGAGCAGAAAGAAGTTGGGACTTTTCTCCTCACTAATCTAAATGATCTATATCTTTTCCAAAAGAACATTCATTTCTTTAGTCATGTCAGGATGCACTCTATAAGAAATGAAAGTGACAAATGACTCTTCATTTCCTTTACCTTTTATTAGTGTCATATTTTACAGTTTCTATGATGAAATATACCCTCATTTTTCTTGGAAGATGGCTCATAGCCTTCTACCATTATAGTTTTCTACTCAACTCTTCAGAGCACTCTGTTTATTTTCTCTTTCAGTCTCATTTCTGAGTCCTCAACCTGGGCACTTCTTGTTCAAGAAAATTCCCACACATTTGTGACTGCAGGTTAACCATGAATTCACTTGAACCCTTAAAATGTTCAATTTAGAAGAGTAAATCAATTTTCACTCTTTGATAATTTATCACATTCATATGATAAATATCAATAAATGCATTCTGTACTGTATAAAAGTATGGTATCCTTAATAGTTTACATCTTTTTCTCAACATCTACCCAGTGTAAAGAAAATGTTCCACATGGCTGCTCTAATGGCTGGCTTTGCCTATTTGTAAAAACAAGTTTGAATCAGTTTGGGCAAATGGGCTTTTAGTTGCAGTTCTGCTCAATTTTGTTTGATTGTTCCTACTGTGCAGAGCTCCATTAGTGATTTTCAAATCTAAGTCTTCAAGGTTATTATTCTCCTTTTAATGGAAAATATGATTTAAATATAATTTTTAAGGAAATGATAGGCTGGCCAGCCAGCAGCTGCATGCACTCAGGAAGAATGGCATTGAGTTATACACAATGGTCAATCCATAGCACAAACAAATAAACAAAAAGCCTTTGCATATATTGACTTAAGGAAATAACTCACTTAAGTTTTAGAATAACAACCACAGGAACTCATCTTGCTTACTGTTGACATTATAGTCATAGGAGATTGAATCCAGAGGAGATGAGACATAATCACACATGTGAGTCACTACATGTGTTAAGGTACAGCTACTATGAAATAGTGACAAACAAGTGCCTTCCCATCAGACTGTACCAACACACTAGCCAATGATAATAATTTATATTGATATTAATTAATTTATTGAGCAACTCTTAGGTGGGAGGACTTCTGCTAAGGGATTTTAGTCTAATATCTCATTTAATTTTCACAAGTATCTATCCACATTTTAAATTTATACAAGAGGAAACAAACTCAAGAATGTTTGATTAACTTACCTATCAGAGTCATTGACAAGTCATTGACAAGTTAAGTTATTTGAACTTAACTTAATACAACTCATATATTATCTACTATAGAAATCTGAAAAAGGGAACTGATCCCAATAATGTTTAGAGTTTGGCCTTTTAAGAGAGCAGGTGTGTTATCATAGAACACAGGTTTTGGAATCAGAATGGTTTTGGAAATCTGGACCTATTAATTTATGACTTAAGTAATTTGTCATAGTTGTTTAGCTTCCCAACTTGGTCCACAGTTTCTTTATGTGCAAATGACTAAGGCAAAAAGTAACTAGCCCATTTAGAAAGATATAAGATGATATGGGAACAAAGTGAAGAAGGAGAAACTAGTTCAAGTGTGGGAGTGAGGGCTTTGGAGGGGATGATGTGAAAGGTAAGATAGAGGGAAATTTTAAAATGGAGGATTTCCATCAGTACAGATGAATAGGGAGAATATTTTAGGTAAAATGACAACAGAGTAAGAGCAAATATCATGGAATTGTGTTGTGCAAATACAGTCAACTTGTCCACATGACTTGCAGTATGTTTGTGTGTGTATTTAGTTAAAAAGGAAAACTGGGATCATCAGGCCATAGAGACTCTTAAATGCTATGTTGATGTTTTAGAACTAAAGTTATACAGAATACTTAAGAATATTATAATCAGATGTTTTAGAATTAAATCCAGATTCCACTTCTTGTTTGTTGTGAGATTGGACAGGATGGACAGGAGAAATTGAACTCATTTTTTTTCTTTTGTAAAATATAGTGATCCAAGTACCTGTCTCATAAAGCTAATTAAGGAGGGAGTGATATAATGCTATAAGACGTCCTACCCAGCACTTGAAGCATGTCAGAGTTAAAAATTACTACCATGAGAAAAAGTTGGAAGCTGTTGAAGATTTGATGTAATAATAAATATTCAATCTACTATCCTCGACTCTTTGCTGAACCTCAGCTACATATTGTTTGTGGCCCCAGGTTTTCATTTGTCCATTACAGAAATCTGTTTTATTTGTGGTATATTTAACTTGATTAGCTTCAAAATATAAGAAATGGAAAGAAGAGAAAAAATAATGGAGTCTAAATGGATCCTATTCTCTGGTAATAGATTAGTTAGTTTATAGATATTTTCTGACTGAGGGGAGATGGACAACATTAAGGGAAATTGACAATATTATCCTAGACGTACCCTTGCAACCCCAATATTCTAAATATTCAAGAACACTTCTATTCTTGAATATAACTCATTTAAAAAAGTTTATAGAAGCAGGGAGAACATGGACGGCTTTGCTGGTGGAATGTTGAAGGTGTGAGACTAGGTGCCAGTTCTTCAACATAATGTAATAGGTACATGTTTGGCTTGCTTTCTATTTTGGAAAGATCAATCTCCATTTAGGAATAGCTCTGTGAAATTAGGAAGAGTGCATAAAATATCCCTAACTGAATGACAAAATGTAAAACAAGATGTCCTTGTCATTAGGGGGCTGCTAATTTGCTGGCTATACTGTAATTTCCTGTCTGTGTCTGTAAGAATCCTCCACTCTTTCAGCACAGCATATTATGGCAGAATCCCTTGAGTGATTGCCTATATCCGCAGGTGTGTGCAAAACCTTTGGGGATCTTAGTATCACTGAAAGACTGGTTATGAGGATTTTGATTTTCAAGAACAGGAAACTTAAATAATTACACGAACATATGTCTATGCTGCTAGGCAACAAAGTATGTTATGTCATTACTTCTTCTGAGACTCATCATGTGAAAAGCAAAGATGAAGGAACTTGAGTTCATAGACAATGAAATAAAGGCTACTAGAGATTTACTGGCTTCTTCAAGATCATGTCAAAATTATGGTTTCATAGATGTCTGGGCCCTATCTTAGTATTCTACCCAATGGAGTAAATCCACTGAGACTCTAGTTTCATAACAAAGGACATTATTTATTTTTATAAATGCAAGCAGGCATGACTCTGTTATCACTAATATATCAATTCTTTTAAAGAAAATTTTAGTGATATGAACAATCTTGGCTACTTCCTGGGGGAGAAAGTAGTAATGCTAAGTTTTTCTCAAGCATCATCTAGAAGGAACTATGAGATATGAAGTGTCCCTTGCTAATTTTATAAAATGCATTACAACAGCAACATGACACTTTCTAAAGAACTTCCAATTTATACTTCTCTTTGGTAATGTGATTTCTTAGAAACTGTGAGCTGGACATTACAGAAAGCTTTTAGATAAAATGTGCAATTACTTGGACTTAAAATTATACTGATGAGGTTGGTGAATAATTGTATGTTTATGAAAAAACACCATGAGATTCTTAAATAGATGACATCAACATATCATCTTTCTTAGACACTTTTAGCCTAATCACTTATTGTATGTGTGTGTGCTTTTTATTCTACCAACTATGTTAGAGTGGAAGTTTAAATCATATTCAATTTTTTTTAAGAAAAGCTTATATAGTTGTTTCCATTTTATAATATAATTTTACTAGTTAATGAAAGTGTTTTTTATCTTTGGGAACATTATTATTCTTTACATAATCATAATCTTAAGTTGATTATAAACTGACATTATTTTCCCTTTGACTATATTAATCATTTGTCTTTTTGGTGATTTCTATTTCAGGAATGTATTTTATATAAGTGATCTCACTTAATTTTCACAATGCTATTTACCTTGCAGAACACTGAAATTTGAGAATTTATCCAAGTTATCACAAGTCAAGATTTGAACAAAGTTCTGAATGATTCCAAATCATATTCTCTTTTTGGCTCTAATACAGGTAAATATATGTTTGATTATTTAAGAGAGAATACTGAAGTCCATTGTTTGTTCCTCCAAAAACTTCTCTATCCTGTGCTTAAATGATACTAAAACCCTCTTTGTTTTCTATTTAAAAGATGTGCTTCATAGCTTTTCCCCTTTGCACAACCTAAAAGGTATAGACGCTCTAAAATATACAACTGTTTGCTTTCAATTATAAATTTTAACTCAATTTTTTTTTTTGGTACTGGGAATTGAACTTAGGGGTACTCGACCACTGAGCCACATCCCAGCCCTATTTTGTGTTTTATGTAGAGACAGGATCTCACTGAGTTGCTTAGTGCCTTGCCATTGCTGAGGCTGGCTTTTAACTTGCGATTCTCCTGTCTCAGCCTCCCTAAGTGCTGGGATTACAGGCTTGAGCCACCGCGCCCAGCTTTAACTCAATTTTTTGATTATTGAATGTTTTCATTCTATTCATTCCCCAAATAGTAGGCATCAGTTATTTCCTAATTCTAACATATGTAAATCTTATGAATATAACTTACATATTATATATTGTTATATATTTTATTCACACAGATTACATATATGTAATTTTTTTTTTTGGCACCAGGGATTGAACTCAGGGGTACTCGACCACTGAGCCACATCCCCAGCCCTATTTTGTGTTTTATGTAGAGACAGGGTCTCACTGAGTTGCTTAGCGCCTCGCTGTTGCTGAGGCTGGCTTTGAACTCGCGATTCTCCTGTCTCAGCCTCCCAAAGTGCTGGGATTACAAGCGTGAGCCACCGCGCCCGGCTCATATATGTAATTTTCAGATCTATTTCTCTATTTTCCTTACCATAATCTATGGGGTGACAATATTTTTTGGTGACAATTTTATTTTTACATTTTTACTACATTTACGTACTCTGGATATATATCAGCTGTTTTAAAACATATTTAGTTTTTGTTGAGGACTAAAGAATGAATAGATGAGTATCATTTAAAAGACTGTTATGTTCCTAGCTTCTAATTTTACTAAAGGTCACAATGATGTTTTCTGGTAAGAGCAAAGTAGTTAAAACACCTATTAGTAATTCCACTTACACTTGATGAACCTGCAGTAAAGGGAGAAGTACTTAACATACGTCTCATAGAGAATTAACCAACTCAATTAAACAGAACCTAGAACTTCTGCTTTCACTTTAAGTTGCTTATTTCAAATTAGGGCAGACATGGTCTCTTCACAATGAACAAAACATAATTTTTGCTTAGTTTTTGTGTGTGTGGAGGGGTGGGTACCAGAGATTGAAGTCAGGGGCACTTGGCCACTGAGCCACAACCCCATCCTATTTTGTATTTTATTTAGAGACTCTTTTTTGCTGAGGCTGGCTTTGTACTTGCGATACTCCTGCCTCAGCCTCTCAAGATGCTGGGATTACAGGTGCCCGGCAATTTTCACTTAGTTTCTTACCTGCACAATGTCCCTTTCGGCATATTTTCCTCTGGAGGAGACTCTTACATCATCACCATCCAATTCAACCATTGCTTGAAAATAAAATACAATCAATGATTTATTCAGTATATTTTAGTCAAAGTTTAAAACCATAGGCAATAAGACATTGGTATATAAGTACAAAGCAACATGTTCTATGTAATGACAGTAAGTCTGTTATCTTCATCTCTTCATTTATTTCTCCCACAAAACATGACTGAGCACACCACTTTTTGATGAAAGCAAGATAAGACCTCGAATGGCCCTTTTAAAGAAAGGCAGGGCCAATGCATTCTGAAATAGTCTTTGAGTCCATCTCTCTATCCTACAGGTTCTAAACTTTAGTTATATGCTTTTATGACTGATTGGGCAAGTAATATTAGCCCATTAAATTTTAATTTTTCTTTCCAATTTAAGAAATTTGGGAGCAATTTTAGAATTCTGAATGCCAAGTTGAACTGCATTCTCGAAGGGCTATATGTCCATATTGCTCATTTTTTCCTTTCCTTATACCTATTAGATAAAATTTGGTTTTTATGAAGTCTGTTTTTTTTTTGTTGTTGTTGTTGTTGGTTAAGAAGTAATTTAAACATTGCATAGATGAACTGGTATTTAGAAATGCTGTGATACCATGGGGCAGCTGGTGGCACATAATGCCATGCTGCAATTAAGAACACTTTCCAGAGTTTATTAAGTTTTCAGTGAGAATTTTCTAAATAATTAATGACATGAGGGATGCTAATTTGTGCTTAAGTATAATTCTATTACTGATAATTCATTTTGTATACACATGACATTCACCAGACTCCAGAGAGCCACTTGGAATTATGTTTTCCTCTTTACCCCCCAAAACAAAACAGTGCTCAGTCAGAATACAGTCCTCCTCTTCACTACATTCTTCAGTCCTTGGATAATATATTTGGGTTAAAAAACATTGTTTTCAATTTTATGTTTCTACACATGTTCATGAGTCAATGGTTTTGCTGAAGTACCTCTAGTAGATACAACAAAGAGCAAGCATTCACTGATTTGCTTAGATATACCACACAAGTCATAATTTTGTAAGATGTATACATTACCAATAATAAGTTAACTTATTTAAAATACAAAAGACCTATATTTTCACCTCTACTTCTTGAGGATATAAATAGGATGCTCAAATATTTTCAATAGTTATTTCCCGTTTCATCTAGGCTAGCTTTCATAATTTTCATTATTACTTTGAGACAAAATGGCACACTGAACCCGGGCACAGTGGCCATATCATAATCCCAGTGACTTGGGAGGTTTAGGCAGGAAGACTGCAAGTTTGAGACCAGCCTCAGCAACTCAGCAAGGACATAAGAAACTTAGCAAGACCTTGTCTCAACGTAAAAAATAAAAAGGGACTGGGATGCAGCTCAGTGGTACAGTGCCCCTGGGTTCAACTTCCAGTGCAAAACGAACAACTGCACATTGATGGTGACAAGCCAGCAATCACAGAAAGTGATTATAACATACTAATGAGCCACAATAATAACCCTACACTCACTCTAAAATGGGAAAGAATCCAATGATAATCTAGGTCTCACTTTGCACAGTCCTCTACAATATCTATAGGTCTTTGAGAGTTTTTCATTATCATTAATGAAGTCAATGATAGTAATTCAGGTAATCCATATAAGGATGAGATCTTATTAAGCATCTCTCATTTTTCAACATGCCCTCTGGGTTAAAAGTTTTCAGGGAGCAAGAGCTGGAGACTGCTTTTGAGAGCAAGGAGAAGAGATGGTGTGCAAGTGGTGGAGGGGCCACATCCCCTCTGGGTTTTCAGACCATCTTGTCCTCAAGGAGGCAGAGATTGTGAGCCCCAGAGGAAAATTCAATCCCTGGTACATACATATATATATATATATATATATATATACATATATATATATATTCTGCACACACATATAAATTAATAAGAATATTCATTAATCTAATAGTTTATCCTTATTTCCTCTATTCTCAAAGAATGGACAAAAAAGTATTGCATTTCTTGTTCATGCCAACCATGTCTTTATGATTAAAACTGTGTAGATGTAGAGTTATGTGATTAGTGGATATAATCTGCAATTTGGATTTCAGTCTTTACTATGCTGGATTATATATGGGATATGTAAACTTATTCTATGGTAGATTTCAAAGTTCCAAGAGAGGCTCTTCCAGCAGTGACTTGACTGTAAGTCAGAGATTTTTCTATATTAAGCACATATTTTCCCCTAACAGGATAGTTGACTTTTCTAGTACTGGTGTGTATCCTGAAAGTTTTCCATCCTATTAAAATTTCTGTCATGGTGAAAATATAAACCAGGTGTTACAGACCCCAATTCCCTGTTCACATGTTTCCAGAGGAAAATTTCACTCTAATTTCCAGAAGGGAATTCTACTGGGCAGACAATTTCCATTTCTGTCTGTAATCTTCACTCACTCCTCTGCAGGCAGAGAGAGGAGTGAGTCATAGGATTACTAAGATTAGGAGAAAGAAAGAAACTTGACTTCCTCTTTGGGAGTAGCCTACCCTCAGAATGAATGCAGTTTCCTCCATGGAATATTTACCAGCCAAAGCTCTATTCCATCAGGAGATCTGCAGATAACAATGAGGTAATTTAATCCAGAGGTAATGGAAAGTCCAACTCTGTTCACAGGATAACCCCAAATCTCAAATTCTACATTGCTGGTAATAAAAGCTGATATTCTGGTCTGAGTGATGCCTGAATATTTTTTTTCCAGTTAGTTCAAGAATTCAGAGAGGGAAATGATGAATTACACCTCCAAACATAACAAATTCATTGTGAACAACAACAACAAAAAAAAAACAAAACAAGAAGATAAATAGGTGTGGCTTTGGGATGAGGGTAGTGCCCAGATAGTTGTGCCTGCTGTTCTTCAGAGAAATACATGACCAAAAATATCAGGAAGGTGCCACTCATGCTTTTGAACAAGAAGGGACTGAGGCTGACTACCACTGAGGTCACACACTTATCAGCAAAATTCTATAGGTGTCTGGAGACCTGAGATGTACCCATGAGTGGTGAATCCTTTAGAGTGAAAAGCAAACAGTAGCTGAAGAAAAAATTAGTGCAGCAATCAGTGAAGTTTGTGAATCACAGTCCATTACTGATTATTGAAGATTACTGGGTGCACAAGCATTGAAAAGAAGGCATTCCTAGCTCCACAGAGGTGTTTCAAATTCACACCTGAAGTATTGATTTTCAGGCTGAAGGTCAATAAATTATGAATAATTGTTTTTCAGTGCATCATGTCCTGAAGTACAATGTCAGCTGACGCAAACACTGAGAGAAACTACTAGCAGAAGCAGTAGCAGTCAGGGCTAAATGACTTTTGCTTTAGAAACTGGAAGATAATGATCATGAAAAGGAGTCAAGCAAAAAATCTAAGGGAATCCCGGGTCAGCCAGATAGCTTTGCCTCTTGTGTTGTACCAGAGACTGACAGATCAGCACTATTCTTATGCAGAGTGTCTGCTGGTTAAACAAGAATCATCCCAGTCCAAATCATGCTCTAATGAGCCACATATGTGCCTAACCAGTAACTTACCAAAGGTGGTTCCAAACATTCTAAAAGTATTCTCATTTCTAAAGTCCCAAGCTAAATAAATGGTCATTGTTAATAAAAACACTAGAACTAGGTGAATGTTCTGTGGTCACATTATTGTTCAGCACAGAGTTTTGTAAAAGGAATTCACCAGATGACTAGAAACAGTTTATCCCTAAAGAAGTTTACCCAGATCACTAGTTACAAAACACCTGTAACTTAATTGACATTTCAATGAGGCTGGGGCCCAAACTGAAAACTACTCATGAGCCAATTTAGCATAATCATCTAAGGTCTCATTAAATTTCAGCTAGTCAGTTCCAATTCGTTTTACTTTGCTCTTTCACATGACAGCACTTCTCTATTTATAAAGCTAATGTCTATCAACAAGCCAAGGTCTGGAAACTTATTAAATTAACATATTATGCTTATTTAACATTTCTTTTCACAACTTGGTGATTTATTAATTTAGTGCTCATCCTTAAAGGTTTTTAGTGAACCCAGAGTGTGTTTTGCCTCAAGAACTAAAACTCAATTTATCACCCTGTCAGTCTTAAATATTATTTTGAGGTAGAAACTACCACTAATGAAATGGCAAGCTACATGTTGAATTAATCTAAAAACTGGGGAGAGAGTAACCTATTCGGAAGACAACACCTTCTACTTTGTTTACCTTAACAGACATCATCATGAGCTGTCTATACTTATGTCTACCTGGACATTTTATCCAAACCCAAACAATCATATCCTTCTATAAAAGAAAGAACAATAGAAATCTATGAGCTTGATATATCAAATTAAATAATTTCCAAGGAATGCCATTGCAATTTTACTACTTACCATCAAATTCAGCTGGTCCAACACCTACTATAATGATTGACATTGGAAGTTTTGAGGCCTTTGAAAAGAATAACACAATTAGCTTTCAATTGAGAGACTTAGTTCTTAAAAAGAAGAAAATAATATTCTGGGTTTTATTTGATATTTTCACAGATGTTTGTTAACACAGTTTTTAAACGTATTAAAAATTATTAAATGAACGATATACTTGATTCCACTCTTATCCTTTCCAAATCCTCTATGCATGCTAACCCAGTAGAGCATTCTTCAGGAATAAGCAGCTCTACATAAAACCAAGGAACATATACTTTCATTGCTATTCTCAGCCAAAACCTTCCTAAGCTGATGTTAGGTGTCTTTGGTTTCTTTTTCATTTTCTTTCTCCTCCCTGGATTTATCAGTTGCTAAGGGAAACAAACAAATAAACAAAAAACAAAACAAAAACCAGTGCCAGATTCATGAAATAGTACTACCATATTTTACCTCATTTATACCAAAGGTTAGAAAAAGTCATTTTCATAGTAAATGAGAAAATAAATGATCACTACAGAACATTATTTTCAGTATTCTTAATTTATGTATTAAGTATCCAAGAAATTGTGAGCAATACTGAATATTTGATGTTTTTCCATCATCTATATTACTTAATTTATATTATCACCTTAAATAATTAAATGGCAAGAAGGTGAAATCCAGCAACAGATAGGCACTCTATAGCAAACATATTTTCAGGCTGAAGGTCAATAAATTATGAATAATTGTTTTTCAGTGCATCATGTCCTGTTAGTTAAAGCCTAAATTATTAAGTCCATATTTTAAAGTGCACACTAATGCCACTGACCAGAGCATCAAGGAAATCAAGATAAATTCCATCCAAGCATGTTTAGTTAAAAACACAAACCCATAAATTTGTATGCCTTTATCACCTGTTTGTTTTTTTTCTAAAAAAATCTATAAAGCATTTGATTTTTCCCCACATGTAACTGTTTTACTCCTTACACCAAACAGTTAATTGGTTTTCTCTGTGTTTTTATTAAAACTCATTTTTATTAAAGCCTACATTGTGCCAATCATTGTTAAGCCTAAGTACAAAAGGTAAGTAGAAGTGGGTATGATTTAAAAGACTATCATCTAGTAAATAAAGACTTTTAGAGACAATTTAGAACAGAAGCTGGGCATGATGGTGCATGCCTATAGTCAAAGCAACTTGGGAGGCCGAGGAAGGAGGATTGAAAGTTTAAGTCCACCCT
This sequence comes from Geosciurus inauris, assembly GCA_004024805.1. Classification (NCBI taxonomy): domain Eukaryota; kingdom Metazoa; phylum Chordata; class Mammalia; order Rodentia; family Sciuridae; genus Geosciurus; species Geosciurus inauris. The sequence goes on along the minus strand of PVHX01003614.1, from coordinate 90,836 downwards.
CAGCAACTTAGCAGGATCCTATCTCCAAATGAGGAATAAAAAGATCAGGAGATGTAGCTCAGTGGTAAAGCATCTTTGGGTTCAATCCCCAGTACTGCAAACATTTAAAAAATATATACAAAGTAATAAAAACTAAATATACAATTAAGAATTAAAATGAGGATGGTTTTTATATCAAGTCTAGTTCTATTCAGTTCTATAGAATTAGCCAGCACAATTCTGTAACTGGAATGCAAATGTTAAGAAATATTCTTTATAAGTCATAAAATTGCAATAAAAGTACAACTAACAGCGGTAAATACACTGATGCACATAAAGCTAATACTGCTGAAACAAGACAGGGATGCCTTCCTATTAAATATAATCCTGAAACTCTAGCCAGAGTGATTAGACAGACAAAAGAAATTAAAGGGATATGAATAGGAAAAGAAGAACTCAAACTATCACTATTTGCCAACAATATGATTGTATAGTTACAGGATCCAAAAAACTCCAACAGAAAACTTCTAGAATTAATAAATGAATTCAGCAAAGTAGCAGGATATAAAATCAACACTCATAAATCAAATGCATTTCTATATATCAGTGATGAACTTCAGAAAGAGAAATCAGGAAAACTACTCCATTCATAATAGCGCCCCCCCAAAAAGAGTACGTGGGAATCAATCTAACAAAAGAGGTGAAAGACCTCTACAATGAAAACTACAGAACACTAAAGAAAGACCTTTGAAAATGAAGAAGACCTTTGAAAATGGAAAGATCTCCCATGTTATTGGATAGGAAGAATTAATATTTTCAAAATGGCTATACTACCAAAAGTGTTATACAGATTTAATGTGATTCCAATGAAAATCCAAACATTTCTCACAGAAATAGAAAAAGCAATCATGAAATTCATTTGGAAAAATAAGAGACTCAGAATAGCAAAAGGATTTCTTTTTGCTAAGCAATCCTTAGCAAAAAGAGTGAAGCAGAAGGCATCACAATACCAGACCTTAAACTATACTACAGAGCTATTGTAACAAAAATGGCATGGTATTGGCACCAAAATAGACATGTAGACCAATGATATAGAAGAGAAGACACAGAGACAAACCCCCATAAACACAGTTATCTCATACTAGACAAAGGTGCTAGAAACATACATTGGTGAACAGATAGCCTCTATCCATATTAAACCCCTATCTCTGACCCTGCACAAAGTTCAACTCAAAGTGGATCAAGGACCTAGGAATTCGACCAGAGACCCTGCACCTAATAGAAGAAAAAGTAGGCCCAAATCTTTATCATGTTGGATTAGGTCCTGATTTCCTTAACCAGACTTCTAAAACACAAGAAATAAAATCAAGAGTTAAGAAATGGGATGGATTCAAACTAAAATGTTTCTTCTCAGCAAAGGAAGCAATCAATAATATGAAGAGACAGCCTACAGACTGAGAGAACATCTTTACTATGCGGACAACAGAGCATTAATTCCAGGATATATAAAGAACTCAAAAAACTCAACACCAAGAAAATAATAACCCAATCAATAAATGGGCTAAGGAACTGAACACACACTTCTCAGAAGAAGATATACAACTGATCAACAAATACATGAAAAAGTGTTCAACTTCTCTAATAGAGTAATGCAAATCAAAACTACTCTAGGATTTCATCTCATTCCAGTCAGAATGGAAATAACCAAGTATACAAGCAATAATAAGTGTTGGTGAAGATATGGGGAAAAAGGCACATTCATACATTGCTAGTGGCACTGCAAATTGGTGTGAAGACTATGGAAAGCAGTATGGCGATTCCTTAGAAAACTTGGAATGGAACCACCAATTGACCCAACTATCCCACTCCTTGGTCTACACCCAAAGGACTTAAAATCAGCATACTGTAGTGATGAGGCCACATCAGTGTTTATAGCAGCTCAATTCACAATAGCTAAACTGTAGAAGCAACCTAGATGCCCTTCAATACATGACTGGATAAAGAAACTGTGGTACATATACACAATGAAATATTACTCAGCATTAAAAGAGAATAAAATTATAGCATTTGCAGGTAAATGGCTAGAGTTGGAAAATATCACACTAAGTGAAGTAAGCCAATCCAAAAACACCAAAGGCTGAATGTTATCTGGTAAGTGGATACTGATCCATAATGTGTGTGTGTGGGGGTGGGGGCAGCATGGGGAGAATAGAGGAACTTTGTTGGGCAAAGGGGAGGAAGGTAGGGGAAGAGGCATGGGGACAGGAAAGATGGTGGAATGAGATGAACATCATTACCCTAGGTACATGTATGACTGCACATATGGTGCAACTCTCCATCCTGTACAACCAGAGAAATGAAAAGTTGTCTTCCATTTGTGTACAATGAATCAAAATGTATTCTGCTGTCAATGTATCATGTATAACTAATTAGAACAAATAAAAAAAGAAAAAAGAAAAAAAAATAAAGCTAACACTGGTACTTTCTGTTTTTAAGGCAAGAATTTTGTGCCAGTTAAAATATTCACCCAGATATGTCGTTATGGATCAATGATAAAGATGTACATGAATTACCTGGATAAGTTTAAGAATGCAATCTCCTTCAAAGGTGTGGGCATTTTATTTCACTGTTACGTCACTTAAAATCGATTTTGTTCTCAGCCTAAGTGGTCCCATGCTATTACTTAGCCCAAGACTCCAGACCCCTACTCACATTAACTATGGACTCCTTGGTTTGAGCCATATCTGAGATAACACCATCTGTCACAATCAGGAGCACAAAATACTGGGACCCATCCTTCACAGAAGAAGCGTATCTGTAAAAGTGAGGAATACTATGGTAAATAAAACAGTATATCTCCCCATGTTGGTTGCTAAACAACAGTAAACAAAGCTTTTAATGTTGAGAAAATATTTAAACATGTTAGAAGCCTACACAATGCGAACTATTATGTAAACACTTTTCAGAAATAACACACTAGAATAACAGCAACATTCGTGCCTGCCAGCACACAGAAATATATGGATGCTTTAGAAATTTGTTTATTACTAAAATTTTTAATAGGATGAGGGCTGATTTAGCACAATGGGATACATAAGGGTTTTGTCAATAGACTTATCCTGACTAAGCAACACATTATGATCTTCAATAAATTATGTGAGCTGTCTGAACTTTATTTTTTATCTTGAAAAATCAGATAACAACACATCTGTGTATTATTGGATGAATTAATAAAGAAATTGCATGTATGATATCCAATATATAATAGGATTCTATAGGTTATAGTAATAATAAAATGATATTTATTTGGAACAACATTGAGGTGATCATGGTTTCACAAGCTTGGGAATATGCTAAATACTTTTAAAATGTACACCTTAAAATGGTAATTTTATAGAAGTTTCACCTCAATTAAAAAAAAGTAACAGAAGAAATGCCTTTTGACATACCCACAGTTTAAGTTCTTAATACATGCTTAATTGATGAAAAATGGGACAAGAAATTATAGTAAGGAAAAAATTACATATCTCTGATACCAAAAAAAAATTCTAGCGCTTCAAGCTTATCAAAATTCTCACCAAAGAATAACTCAGAGGCAGATTTTATGAATTTTCTACATTTTACTATATTTCTTCTTTTCCTGTTCTGCATGCTAGATTTGTAGTCAATATTGTCAATTAGATAATTTTTGTGAGTTCTGTGACTGGTATGCAGTCCATGTCCAATAATGAGCGAACATTCACTGGTACTTGTAGGAGACATATAGTGAACAGGAAAACCATGGTCCAAGTTTCTAAAAGATTATCAACTAGATCAGAATCGCTTAATTAAAAAAATTCCAGCCAGGCGTGGTGGCGGACGCCCGTAATCCTAGCAGTTTGGGAAGCTGAGACAGGAGAATCACGAGTTCAAAGGGATCTCGTTTGAAAAGGTTGGGGGACAGAAATATAGCACATCATCCCAGAGAATAATTTATTTCTTGGACTGGAGAATTAACAACCATATAAATAAAAAAAAAAAATCAACAAGTTCTTAGGTACTACTGAAACTACTATGTATTCATGCTCCTAATAAAATGGTAACTTTCTAGACTGCTGAAGAGAATATGAACATCTGATGCTGGATATTAAGAAATGTGCATTAATTTGGTGGTACTACAACCAATGGGAAACAGTCCAAAGCAGTTAGGAACCTATTCTCTTAATATGTTTTAAGAAATCTGACAACTTCCCCCATGAATTCAATTTTTAATATTTAAATAGCAAACATTTTTTAAAGCATTTTTTACTGGCCATGATTCTGAAACATAGGAGTTTTACCTTTTGTGTAATTAAAGGAAGGCTAGAAATAGCAGGGGAAAATTTCTACCAGGTTCAAAAATAATATTGAAAATTGAATATTAAGCAGTCATCAAAAATACCACTTTAAGAAGCTTAGCTGATTTTCTTTTGATTCACCAGTATATATGTCTAAGAGGAGACCATATTCCTATTCTCCCCATTCATAGGGGAGAGTAACTGAAGCAGATCATAGTACACTGGGAATTTCTCTTAAATTTGCTGTTTTATCTTACAAACGCATAGGAATTTTGCACTTATAGTACATATGCATTTGTATTAATGCTTTATATTTCTTAACTTTGAGGAAAATTTATGCTGTAGAAAGATTGTAATCTGCTTATAATTTTGTGCAAAGCTAGAAAAATTATGATTGTAACAATTTTTTTTCTATTTGCCTCAACAAATGTTTTCAGTGAACAGTGTGTACAGCTTCTGAAATTTTTTTTTTCTGTTATGTTTGATAACATGTAGTAAAATGCAACTTTTGAGAAAAATTAAAAAAAAAAGAAAGATGCATTGGTTTTATCATATGGCTCCCTCCACCACTAGATACTTTTAATTTGAAAATAAATTACATTTTAACAAAAGCATCCAAGCCATTTGAGTCTTTATCACAATCAGCATTACAATTTAATCTTTTAAAACTATTCATTGTTTCAATGGTATTTGTCCTATGCAGTGGTGTATTGTCCCACTTTGTAAGTAAATCTAAATTTCAAACAAATCCAATGTTGTACTACCACTTCTTGTAATTTAGCTTTTTATTTTAAAAGTATTACTTGGTATTTCTTAAGTACTACAGCATACTTAATACAGAAATGTATGAAGTAGAAAGTCTGTGCTGGTCACACCCAGATGTCTCTTCCAGGAGGTCACCTTGGAATAAGGACTGGCAGATCCAAATCCTTTTTTAAAGGTCTTACAGAGGCTTGTTCCTTAACAGAACTTGATGATGAATCTTTCAGTAAACCCATAATTAAAACTCATTAAAAGCCATCTCACCGCCTTTTCTCAAATATATCCAATCTATAATTTATATATTAATATTACTATGATCAATCTGAGAGAAAAGCTAGCTTTGTCGGGGTTGTGGAATTCAAACATATTTCCTGGAGTTTCTGTCAAAGTTTCTAGAATAGTTCACAGAAAAGCTCATAAATTGTTGGCTCATTTTTGTGAAATATTCTTTCAACTCATTAGTTCACAGGAATGGAGAGGGCACGAAGACACGTTAAGAAATTGGCTCAGGAATGTTTTACTTAAAGGAACTCAGTTATGATTTATACAATGAATTAAATTTACCATCCAGTAAAAGGATACATGCATTTAAATATTTCAGCACAAAGGAATCATAAATTTTGTTACCAAGTTGTCACCCCAAACTACTTTTGGCTGCTTAATGAAGTGACCAAATACATCCACAAAGTCAGTTCATTTCCTTTTGTGTCTTTATCTCTGTAGCAGTGATAAAAAGGTTTAAAGAGGTAAGGTGTCAGAACAGACTGAGTTGAAGTCAGACTATTTTGGTTGGAATTTTAGCTCCACCACAGTTAGCCACTCTCCATACCCACTTGATTATCAGCACAACAGGAACAATAACACTACTGTAATCTCCTAGAGTTATTATGAAGATTAAAAGAGATAATCCATTTTGCAGCACTGAGATAATGCATGGGCTCAATAATGATTGTTTTGATTTTATTATTATTGATCATATGAAAGAGATAAAATAGAATATAATCTTTAATTGGAAAATTCCAAAATAAAACTGTTATTTTTCTGAAAAGGGAAAATTAACTTTAGCTAGTTACCTAGATTCTGGAATGGTCTCAATATCAGGAAAAAATAAATATAAAAAGGCAATAGAACAGAAATTGATAGATCCCTCTCTCTTTTTTTTTTTTTTTTTTTTGGTATAGAGATTGAACCCAGGGGCATTTAACCATGGAGCCACAACCCCAGCCCTTTTTAATTTTTATTTTGAGACAGGGTCTCACCAAGTTGCTTAGGGCCTCACTAAGTTGCTGAGGAGGCTTTGAACTTGTGATCCTCCTGCCTCAGCCTCCTGAGTTGGTGGGATCACAGGCATGCACCACCACACCCAGCTAAATGCCTCTTAAAAACAGAAATGTTAGTGCCTCAAAATGAGTAATTCATTTGGCACAGGAAACAAATGGCTAATAGGAAACAATGAATATTATCTACACCAAGTAAAGAAAACAGTGAAATTTTATAGTAGTGTGAAAAGATATTTGATATTTTCACTGGTATATTAGTTTATTTCATATATTAAGTTGTTAAAATATATCAACATATAAAATTCATCTCAGAAAATTTAAAATTATTGATATAAAATTTTAGATGAATCGAAATGTTTGAAAAAAATAAGAATAAAAATGTATTACTATAGCCAAAAAGAAACAGAGTTTAATTATGGGATAGTTAAAACTTCATTTTATTCAAACCACATACCTATATACACATAATTTCCTTTATATTTTCTCCCTACTGTTATTAATTAATGACATTTAAACAGTGTACTAAACATTAAGCACTTATTAAGCTCATTATCTGGAAGCCCTTGAAATTATTCTCCAATTTCAAATTTGCTTTCAGTTTACAACACAATGGTAGTACACTACTTTCTTTTGGTTGATATGATGATCAGTGTTATGTGTCAATTTGGCTAGATTTAAAACCCAGTTATTTAATTGAATGATAATCGAGACACTGCTGTGAAAGCATTTTGTAGATGTGGTTAACGTCTACAATCAAATGACTCTTAAGAGAAGGAAATGCATTCAACTAGTTGAAGGCCTTAATTTGTTTTGTCCTATTGTCTCAGATTTGAAACATCTATAAACACTTCAATATAATATGTAATATAATTATATAACATATAATTATGTTATATGTTTATTGTTAATTAGCAATAAACATAATTATATTACAATATAATAATTATAATATTAATTAAGATAATATATTTAAGCTTTAGATTATCATTTTTAACCTATTTTAATGCACCTGCATCAATTTCACTGTAACATTCCCAGATTTGAAAATTTGGGACATAACGGTTAAGAACAAAAAAAACATTTCCTAGAAAAAGAGAATTCTGTTTTAAGAATGCGGTATCAGTTTACCTGAATTTCCGAACTGCCTGCCTGTCCTACAAATATCACACTTTCCAGCACCTAAAATTGTTTGAGCCAATTCCTTAGGTTATATCTCTACACATATATCTATTTCTATATGTCTCTTATTTGTTGCAGAAACTTGATAGGGCAGGTATCAATCACAATACATTTTCCACAGGTGATTAAGACAGACTTAGTATTTACATTAAAAAGCTTCTTCAGTTTCCAATTATAATCTTGATAATTAAAATGCACTCATAATGTATAGTATTTAGCTAATTAAACAGGCATGGATTTCTCAGTATAGGCAAATTATTGTGTATATACACATAAATATATAATTTAATCACAATAAATAGTTCCCACCTTCAACGTAAAAAATATCTACTTACATGTGACAATAGAGCAGCATAAAATTAGTTAAGTGTTGTGATAAACACACACATGGAATGATACCACAGACCAGGAGAAGCAATGATTCACTGTGACTGAACTGCAGCACATTTGGGAGAATGTGGTGGGGAATGGAGTAGGATGGATGGGTGGTGGCTGGATATTGGCAGTTCTTGAATGTCTAGCTTAGATATCTGCACTTAGATTTTTGACAAGGCATTAAGAGATGTTGAGTAGGATTTTCATATCATTTTAAACATTGTTCCTTGGCCAGCTTTGGGAAAAGACAACTGGGAAAGCAGGAAATCCTCAGAAAAACATATAAAGCCTTCAAATGTTATAAATTTGATGTCTTGATTCTTATTTATTTCATATTCTTGTCATCCCATTAATATTATAAGTCAGTAGCCTTATTACTCACAGAGATCAGTACCCAAAATTAGCATGTGCTTAAACTCATTCTTAAGAAGCATAAGCATTCTTCAAAAATGTCAATAGAAATGACAAAAAGCCACTAAGCTTTACTCATCTAAGAAATATACTTTTAACATTTCAAAAACATCAAGCAAATGGACAAAGGATATATACATATTTTCTTGACTTAACTAAAAACAATTTTTAATGGCAATAAGTTAGTATATTTAGAATTTTATTAGGTATTTGTTGATTACTTACCACCTATAAGATAGACATAGTGCTAAGTACTGTAGAAATGCATTTATGAATGATAAATAAAAAACTTTATATAAGTAGAGGTCACACAGATTTTAAATATGGTATGGCACTTCTTTTGATACAGCAACAAATAGGATCTTGTTTGTAGCTGATAAAGTTTTTGGATGAGACAAATTGTGTGTTTTAATAAAAGTTTAAAAATAAACTAAACATAATATTTAAAGATAAAGGAATGAATAAAGGCATTTCTTTTACAGATCCGTATATGAGATAGATACATAGCATTTCCTATTGGGCTGGAAAGAAATGATGATTCATGAAAGTCAACTTTTATTGTTTTGCTTATTTTCTTCCATTTAAAAATAACAATAAAGAATTATTAGATCATGGCTTATTTTCAAAGAGTCCAAAAGCTATAGCTAGTGGCTACTTCTATATTTGAGAATTTACAAAATGCTGGTCAAAACATAAAATGGCAACAGAATACTGTAAATGGTATATACAAATGCATCAAGAAATCTTGTGTCTTTAATTTTAGCTTTTATAATGGAGGTATACCAGGATTAGAAAATTTAAAAAGAAATTAATTTGTAAACACTAATGAGAATATGTATAATAACTAGCAGGAATTCATACAAAATAAGTCCTGCAATTCTTGTCTTATCTTTTTGTAAAAAAAGTGATCTGTTTGGTAATATGAATCAATTAAAATTTCTTTTACTAACATGATATGAATTTTGCTTTATTTGAAAATTATCAATAAACTAGGAAAATATAGTATGCATAATAGTTCTTACACAGGCTAGTATAATAAGGTAGGATATGTCTTTCAAATTACAGGTAATGACCTATTAACATATCATGAAATGAATTTTGTGGGTTCTGAACTGGGAACAGAAAAGGATAACATACCATAGAAACAGAAAATATGAGAAAAGAATAAGTATCATTTTATTCATTTTATAACTAGTTTTTTTTGGTTTGTATATGTACAAGGTTGAGATGAAAATTCACATCTTAGCACAGATTACAGATCAAATGCTGGAAAAATCTGAGCTAAAGGGTAAAATTCAGAAAATTTTCCTGAATATATATCACTGTCATTCTGAGGCAGAGTTCCCCTGGGGAGGTCCACTGAGGTCAGCCTTGGGTGTAGGGGTACTTTAGCATTTTGTCTATGTCCCAGATAATGGAAAATGGAGCACATTAAAATTGTTGGTCATGTCCAGCAGGGAGGTGGTAAAGTAACAGAACCTTCAGAGAACTGGGATTTCATATGACCTTTGTACACTGATAAACTGGTGAGAATGAGGTACTTTTTCAAGTTCTGGTTACATATTTGAAAGCTCATAAGAGCTATTCCTTTTTGATTACCTCAAAATAAGACAGAGCTTCATAGGATTTGCAACTGACTCAAGTCAAACTTTTTATGGATTTGAAAAGTGGTGTTTAACTCATTTTTGCATTAATGAACAAAATGATAAATAAGTATAAATAGATTTTTACATTTTACATTTTCTCTAGAACATGTAGATGGTCTACATCTGATCTCAGTACTATGCACTATATACAGGTATGGTTTTGGGAATTTATAAAATTAGCCACTATATTAATTTTAGAAGTTAAAATAATGTGCCCTATATATCACAGAAAGCTTCGAATCATTGTCTTAATTGAATTCAGTCTCATTACTTCTATGCTACTATGGAACACGATGGTATGTATGAATAACTAACATAGTTGAGCTCACCATCAATCATGTTATTGCTCTCATGAATGCTTTTTCAAAGAAAACATTCCATTTGGTTGAATAAAAATGGGTCCTAACATAACCTAATGTATGTTTCTTCACTTAACATTCTGATGTAAAGCTCTCAGCAAAATATCCTGATATCTTGATATGGACTCTACCATTTTAAATTTTTCCTCACGTTCTTAGAGATATACTAAAGAAAGCAACTTTGATGTGTGGAGTCATTCCAAAAAATACCATCATCCATTACACTAGAATAAATACTTTCTCTATACTTACCTTGCTACATGATTAATTACAGGAGCAAAGTTGGTTGGCCCATACAGTTGTACAGATTTCAGACTCCTGTAATAAGCCTCCATAACCCCTTCAATGCCATCACAGTAGGGATTTTGAGGGTTGCCATTCTGTAGAAAGTTATAGGGAAAAAAAAAGTCAAAAATTAATGTCTTAGCCAGGTATGGTGGTGAATGCCTGTAATCTCAGCAGTTTAGGAGGCTGAGGCAGGAGGATCACAAATTCAAAGCCAACTATAGCAACTTAGCAAGGCCCTAGGTAACTTAGAAAGATCCTGCTTCAAAATAAAAGGTAAAACTGGGGTGGGGATGTAGCTCAGTGGTTAAGTGCTCCTGGGTTCAATCCCCAGTAGCGAAAGAAAAAAAAAAAAAGTAATGTCTTTGTGAAGATCAATTGAAAAAAAGGGGAATAATATACACAGATATACATAAAGTTACTTCGAAAAAATACTCTTTTGAAGACTTTAAAAAAACAAAAATATAATCAATTGAGTGGTCAATAATATATTAATATATATTACAATGATACAAAATGCATACAGAAGAAAATTCAAAATAATCTTAAGAGAAACAGAATATCACACACTCTAAAATTAATACTATCTTAATTTCACTCATGTTGATGTACAGGTACAGATGAACATATCAAACTTCTGAAAAGAAGAAAATCAAAATAGTGGTTACCTCCAGGTGGTTAGATAACTCGTGATTTTAGTTTCATTCTTTAGCCTATTCTATATTTTTTCAAAAATGTATGCAGTGAACATACATTAAAATGAAAAAAATTCCAAATGTCTCACTTCAAACAGTTTTAACTGAAAGAAGGAAAAATGTAAAATATACGCCACATGCACAGTTTTCAGGTTACAACTGATAACTCCAACTGGAGAAGGGATCTGAGGGATTATAATTTGGAATGGGAAACACCAAGACAAAGTAAAAGGAAAAATATTTGAAGAAACATATGCATGTTGTTCAAGAGAAATGGACATGCTACTAATGAGTTCTGATTCTGGGGATGGAACTCAAATGGACACTTCAGAGCTTTATCCACCTTCCACACTTTTGTCATTATTCCATCTAATTCTCCTAGTTCACATTCCACAAATAAAACTAATAAGATGATGTGTTATTCACTACTATGTAACAAATGATGCACAAAATTGTACCCTTTTGAATAGTGGTATAAGACAATAAACAATTATTGTCTCACACATGTAGAAAGAGTCCAGAAACTGCTCAGCCAGGTGGTTCTTGAGCAGGATCTCTTATGAGGTCAAAATGCTGACCTGGGCTGTAGTTATCTGAATGCCTGACAGGGGCAGAAGGATCTGCTTCCAAGAAGACTCACAAGGCTGTCTGTCAAAGGCCAGATCAACTCTCCCAGTGCTGCCTCTCACAACATGGCAGCTAACTTCTCCCAGAATTTGTGATCCAAGAGAGGGCAAGCACAAAACCCCAAGGCCTTTCATTAGCTATTTTAAGAAGTGGCATTCCATGATTTCTACTTTATTAGCTAGAAACCAGTCACTAAATATAGCCCACTCTCAAGAGAGGGGGAATTAGGCTCCACCTGTGAAAAAGGGGAGTATGGAAAATTTCGTAGTTATATTTTAAAACAGTGACAGTGACTACATTTAAGCACTGTTAGCAATCATTTTGGCATGAGTGTTTTTATCTTAAAAAATCACAAGTAACTGGTAATCTGTAATTAAAATTTGTTGAATTCTATACACCAAGTTTTAAAGTATTTACATACATACTTTTTTATAATAACCTCTAAAAAGATAGCTTAAAGTACTGTCATTATCCCTGCTTTATAGGTAAAGAGACTGAGGCACTGCAATCTGAGATCATAGTTTTCCCAAAGTTCCACAACGCAAATGGGAGATCTAAGATTTGAATTCAGGCAGTCTCACTGCAAGGCTCAATATCTCTTAATCACCATTATATCATCACATTATGAAACCCTAAACCTTTTGCAAAGTTGGAGAACTTGGAAACTGAACCAGATATTACCAACTACTTCAATTTTGTCATTTGTAAGAAAAGGATTTTTATCCACTTTTTCCTTTTACTATTGTCTCTTCTTCACTTTTTATTAACTCACATGTTTTACATAAAAAATTATAAAAGACCTCTGTATATCATAAAATTGTTTACACAGATTGTCTGAAATTAAAGTGTACAAGTTTAACATTTAGCACAAAGCAGTTGATGATTGGTTTTGATGTTAATCTGAGCTGACCTATTTAACCTTCCTATAAGTAAGATTTTATGGTGCTCTTTTCCCTTGATAAGATATGAAGCTAATTAAAATTAAAACTCATTACCAATTTTGGACATATAAAAATGTAGTATGCATCTGCCTTAAGGGAACAATTACAAACTAGGATAGTTCTGAGCTACTTTTTGATCAGCATTTTAACATTTTACTGGGGGTTTATATTTCTATGAAACTATTTCCCTTCTATTCCTCTAGAACTAAAATTACAATAAGGTTCCTGTTTTTTTTCTTTCAGTAGTGGGAAGACAATCATTGGACACTATTCATCACATAGACTGGTAAAAGCTCTGACTTCTGAATTCTTCCTAATACCATAAGTTGTTCTAAGGTTTCTCCAAATGGCTTAGATGATAATAATGTTTTGTAACATAAAATCCTATCTTCTTTTTCATGTATGCTCTGTATTATATCAGGACTGTTTTAAATATTTTACAGTTCCCAAAGGAGATTTTCCTCTTAATGATAAAGTTGTAATGAGTTATAAAGATTTTCCTATCTATTTAAAAACTAATTTCTTTAAATAGTTATACATGGAATCAATTTTTGCCTGTTAAAAGAAACTGAAATGAATTTATGTGTGGCTCTGGCATAAAAGTAAAGCTAGATGTTTTTAAAATTAAGTGCACTAAATTCTGTTGTTTATTAATGAAGAAGGCAAAGGATCCTCTACTTTATAACTTCTTTTAAATTAATAACTTTTTCGTTTATAAAATTATGAATGTTAACTTGTAAATACATAGAAAAGCATGAAGAACTGAAGTCAAATGAGCAGTAATCCCACCACAGAGACCTACCTAGCTGAGAGTATCCAAGCTTTCATGCATTTCCTTCCCCATGGCTGTGGCAGGAATCCTACTGGGATTTGGATTCAATTCTATGCAAGAAATCCAGAGTGTCTATTGCTGCCTATAGCCTGTAACAGTTTTCAGCAGGGCTAACAAGCTGATAAGACACTGAAGAGAAGCTGTTAGGGGCTGTTGCTGTGCTCTGAAATATCTCTGTTGCTGCTCAGAGATTTTCTTTACTATGGGAAAAATCTGGGAGAATTATTCCTTTTATTCAACCAACAAACATCTTTTTGAGCTTTTATTTTATGTATGTATTGTACAGTGTTAAAGACTGTTGTTTATTAAATTGTTAGTGTTTAGCTGGAAGAAAGATATATGTAAAACTTAAACTATACAGATTTCTGTAAATGCCAAAATAAATGAAAGCTATGCAAGAGCTTTAGACATTTAGAAGGAGCTATCACTTGGACAGGAGTAGCATTTCTTGACGATCAATGTGGAAGACTTTCTTTAAAGGGCCCTGGCCGCATGTCCATTGGAAATACTCTTCTAGAACTCCACAAGATTGCATTTTAGAACAGCCCCACAAGGAGTCATCAAAAGTTATAAAGAGAGGAGAGAGATGACTCATTCTTTTTACAACCAAAAGTGTTAAAACTGTAGGAAATTCTTTCCTTCCTTTCCCATTCTTTTTTCTTTCCCCAAAGTGTCTATTTTCATATGTTTCACATGAAAGACTGGGTTTACCTGAGACTTTGATGATAAACAAAAGCTCAATTTTAACATCTGTGCTAGCCAAAATTGTTCACTAGGGATTATTTCATTTTCAAATATGCCTCCCTTGCCATCTGAAAAATTAATCAATTTGGTGACTATATCTCAATCTCACTATATGTCACTATCTCACCACATTGGTAGTTAATATACATCATATATTCTTACTATGGAGATATGAGGGTTTGTTAACACTAGGTAGTCATTCTTTGCCAGATTGACACAAGATTCAAGTTTTTCTATTTGCCATCTTTGGTACCTCTCTCTATATATTATAGTGATTTAGAATAAGGTTAATGTAATGCATTAGCAGGCATCAGATCAAATATCTCACCCAAGATCTACTTAATCCTTATTAGTCTTACTTATCTAAGAGAGCAAAGATGTGCTGAAAAAAATTAAAGTAATACCATTGTTATGTAATACTCAATGGAGGCATTCAGATCATCACCATCCACACAACCATTATTTTTATCATCAATTTGGGAGAGTAGGCTTCATAGAGTTCAGGAGGTACGATATCTTTCCTGCAAGTTTTGAATTGGGTTAGAAGAAAACTAAAGGTGCAAAAAAATAAAAAATCTTTCCTTAGAATAGATAACCTCTGTACGTTTGCCAGCATAGAATGAATATAGAGGTAGAAAAAAGCAGAAAGGAGAAAAATTGGAGAGAGAGAAGAAAAAAATTATACACAAGGGTGAAAAGAAATGTGTAGAAGGAAAATTAATAAACCTCATTTAGTTTAACACAATTATTCCTTTTCCTAGGCTTTAAAATAGCTCATGACCTTTTTCCTGAGGCACTTAAGACTTAGTATCACATGAATGATTTTCATGGTTTTGTAAGTTTCTGGGAGATTTTAATTCTCTAAGACATAACAAAATCCAAACAGATACTCATTTTTATTTGACACTGAGAGTGTGACATGTGGGCTATTTCATGGAAGAAAGAATTAAACCCTGCAGCAACCTTTCCAGAAAGTGTGTGGGTGATAGACTAGAAAAGCAAAAATAAGTACAGAAATAAAAATGTAAAACTACTTTTCTCAAAACATATTTGAGGAAGAAGAAATAAATCATCAAAGGTTTTGGAAATATCTTGTATCGATAAAGCATGCATCTGAGTGGTAGGATGACAGTGCTTATATAGGATACAGTTTGGTAGTAGTTAGGAGCCCAGATACTGAAAACAGACTGACCGGGGTTTAAGTCCCATCATTTAGAACTCTGGTTAATTTCAAAGCCTCTGAGTTGGAGGTATATAATCTTGGGGGACACTCTCCTCACTGGGTCAATAGGAGTAGTATAATGCATCTGCCATGATATATTTAACTCCTAGTAATTACAAAGATTTCATAAGATAGTGAGTATAAAGTATTTGCCCTGATACTCAATAATTGTGGAGTCCCGAATCATATACCATCTCAAGACTACTTAACCTTGGTCTGTTTTACCTACTCGAGAAAACAAAAGTAGTAATGTAGAGATATTATCATCAACATTGACATAATTATTGTTGCTCCCATTATCAATTTGGGAGACTACTTTCCATAAGGCTTAAAGGCTCTGTTTTAGTCCATCTTGTACCACAACAGCAGCATACATGAAGCGGGGTAATTTACAACAACAAAAATATGCCTTACTCTCCTAAAGAGTAGGGAGTCTAATGTCAAGGCTCTGACATGTTTGGTTGTCTGCTCAGGGACATCCTACAAATACAAAGAATGCTGTGTCCTCATATGACAGAGACAGAAGGGCAAGAGACCAAGTGCTAGCTAAAGTTTCTTTCATTAGGGCTTTAATTCCATTCTTAAATTCTTAAAGGCCCTACATTTTAATGCTATTAAACTGGCAACACCAGAGTTTTGGAGAGGACTCATCTGAACCACAGCAATCTCTAACATATAAGTATTATTTTGGGATCAAAGAACAGATTAAAATGCAATTTAAAAAAATCCTTCCTTAGCAGTTTATATCTGCTTTGGTATAGTTAGATGGAATGAATGTGGACGTAGGATAAGTGGAAAATGAGAGAATTAGAGGAAAAGAGGAAAAAATCACACTTAGGATGAGAAATAACATTTGTAAGAAAAATTAATAAGCTTCATTTAGATTAACACAGTCATTCCTTTTCTTAGTGGTGAAAAAAAGGTGGTAATTAAGATAGCCAAGCATTCTTTTGATATTCCTCCCATTGAGAGGTGAAAATGAATTTCCCTACTTTGAACCTGGGCTGGCCTCAGTAACTTAAACAATAAAATGTGACAACTTAAACAATAGAATAACTTAAACAATAGAATGTGACAGAAATAACATTCTGAGACTTCTATACCTATGCTGTGAATGGCCCTGGAGTTTCTGTCTCAGACTTAAATGCTCACTTTGGGCAATGTGACCACCAAACAAGGATGAAGCCCACAACAACCATGGATAGGCCAGATATAAAAGGGGAAAGATGTCCAGGAAGTCCCAGCCCTTTCAGCTGTCTCAGTTCAGGCACTGGACATGAACTTGGACAAAGAAACCATAGTAGGGGATACACACACCCCACGAGACATGACCCAGAGAAGACCTGATGAATTCAGCCAAAAGGTAGAACTAAAGTTCAGAAGTATGGCCCTTGCCTGACAATTCCAGCCATCTCTAGCCATTCAAGTCGTAGAAGCTAAGGCCCCAGATATTGAAAAGGAGAAATGTGCTACCCTACATTTCTGACCCACAAATTGTGAGCGTAAAGCAATGATGGTGTTTTATGCCTCTAAATTTTAGGGATGTCTGTTATGCAGCAACAGAAACAGAAGAGACCTCCTATTTATAAATTAGAAATACTTCAGTTAGATTTATTCATCACCTAGTTTATCTTTGTTTTCCATTAAGATCGCATTCCTAAGTCAATTATTTACCAAAACGAAGCTGACTCTATGGTCATGAAAGTTAGTATAAAAATGACTAAAGAATAACAGAAAAATCAATGTTAAAATAGCCAACATATTCATTTTTCAAAATATCAAATCCTTTTGATATATTCTTACCAAAGCAAATTCATGGGATATCCTTCCATCTGGAGGCAGCTTTGCACCAAAACCCAGCGCTGGGAACATCTTATCACTGTCATAATCTTGGACGATTTCTCCCACTGCTTTCAGTGCCATGCCATAGGCGTTCAGCTGGTAAGGATTCATGTAGTGGAGAGAAGTGGGCTGGGCAGGGTTGCCTGATGACAGAAAATGTGTTGCAAACATAAGTCCATCAGGCTATGGATATTTTTAAACAACATTGTTCTCTCATGTACATTTCAGAATAAAATATTCAAAATCATGATTTCCTACCTATTTCCAGAGTGTGTCTAATCGTTTCATTTTGGATGGATGTTAACATATATTTATTACAATATATGAGAGAAATAGAAAGTTTCTCAAAGAAATTCCAAAGCATATAAAAATCTTTCAAAAATTAATCTTTACGATAAATGGCATAGGCTATTTTTGAGAGTCCATTCTAGAAAGTACCTTTGTTAATGTTTGTGTATTTTAATCTTTATTTTTAAACAATCTTGTATCCTCAGGTTGAATTCTTACGCCTGTATTTAGAGGATCCAAATGATTTATGAGTTTCAATAATTATAAGCCCTTCCTAAAATATAATATAAGCCCTTTCTAAAATATAAGGTGAACTTTTGAGAACTATCTCAACTTACGACTCAAGAAAAGCAGAGCACAGTGATTTTCAAATTCAAGCCGATTAAATGCCTAAATTGGAAACATTATTCAAACTTGCTAACTAGATAGTAAGTTAGGAGCCAGAGGCACAGAGACAAATCTCACCATTTCCATCTGTAAAATAAATCCTAGTCATTTATTACTGGGAGGACAATATAAGGCTATGTGTTTGAAAATGTTTAAAATAAAAAGTACCATAGAATTGTAAGCTTAACTACTACTGTTGTTATTGGTTGGATTATCCACATGGTTTATATTTCTAAAATGCTTTTTCTATATAGGGTGTGCATCTGAATGGAGATAACCTTGAGAGCGAAGGTAAAACACCACTCAGACACATTGAGGTTCACACTGAGCTACCTTAATTGCCAGCACAAAGGCAGCCTCCAAGTCCATTCAGTTTAAGTGAAAATGGAAAGTTTGATGGGACTTTTAATAGCTCATACAACTCTATTCCACATTAAACCACAGCCCAAAGAAGGAAGGCCTTGAGGCATGTTTTTTTTTTTCTGAGAAGGCAAAAAAAAAGTAACAATAAATACTTGCAATTCAAAGAGAAACAAAATAAAGAAGAGATTTCTCTTGGTTTATAATACATATAACTACAGGAATGCATTTGTATCCAAAGTGTTACCAGCATTCATGTGTTGGTTCTGCATGACAAAATTTCTAAAAGAGTCTTCTATAGAAGTCTTTAAGGTTCACCTCAAGTTGACTGACTTTAGAATGGTTTCTTCCTAACTCCAGGACCCTGTCCTCACTTTTCTTAGAGCATTTGCTTTAGAAAACTTGCAACCAGAAATTCTTTCTTTCCCTCTCAAAGAGGAAACCTACAACCATGAAGTATCTTCCTCAGAAGCTGGTGGTGTGTGTGCAGGGGGTGCATTCCTTTGAAATATAATAATTTAAAAAGACAGTACCCCTATCTTCCAGTCTCTACAAGGTAGGAGCCTACTTTCAATAACAGCCAATTAGCAAACACAGAGGCCTACTCACACAGACCAATCTCCCTGCTAATGTCCCACTAAATCACACTAGCACTCAAATCCTTCCAGCCTTTTGCTTCAGACCCCCAGAGTTCAATTTCTCTCTTCATAACTCTTGAGCCCTATGGCAAAAGTCTTGAATAAAGTCTTCCTTGTCTTTATAATTTGTCCAGTGCAATTTTTCTTTGTTATTTCCTTCTAAAGCAGGGACTCTGTCACTTGGTCAAAAGTCTACTGGAGTCAGAAATAGAAATACCATTACTGGACTAAATGATTATTTAACACAACTTGCTAATAAAAGTTGTTAACCAGTGGTGGCAATATGACAAATAATTCTATTTCTCTTAAAAAAAACACACAAACCATTAAAATCCCAGCATGTCTTAATATCCTAACCTCTCATGCATAGCAGGACCCTACCCGCTTCTCAGATCTTCATCTGGACCATTTCCACTGCACACCAATGACACTTCCCTTCTATTTCTACAAACTTCTCAAGTTGCCTCCCTGTCCTGAAAATAACTTTCTTCTCCTTCAGCTTATGTCTTTTGTGTACCAAACAACTTTCTTCTTTAGCCTGGCCCTTGTTATCATTTCTTTTCTATCCTTACAGCTCTTATGTTCTATACTACAAAATTTGGCAATTAAAAATTAACTGCCAGGGGCTAGGATTGTAGCTCAGCAGTAGAGCACTTGCCTCGCATGCGTGAGGCCCTGGGTTCGATCCTCAGCACCACATACAAAGCAATAAAATAAAGCCATTGTGTTCATCTACAACTAAAAAAAAATCTTAAAAAAATAAATAAATAAATGAACTGCCAGTCAGGCATGGTGGCGCACACCTGTAATCCCAGCACTTTGGGAGCCTGAGGCAGGATAATCACAAGTTCAAAGCCAGCGTCAGCAATGGCGAGGTACTAAGCAACTCAGTGAGACCCTATCTACATAAAACACAAAATAGGGCTGGGGATGTGGCTCAGTGGCTGAGTGCTCCTAAGTTAAATCCTCGGTACAAAAAAAAAAAAAAAATTAACTGCCAACTCCTAGAGTCTGTGACCATGTTTGTCCTTCCTCTATATCTGCAATGGTGCTTATGAAGAATGAATGATAGTAGGTTAATATGATATAGTTATAATAACAGGGGATCTAACATATATTGAACATCTTACTTCATCTCTCACGTAAGTGTTTCAACAAATCAATGGCATGGGTAATTTTATTACACCCATTTTTTTCTGATGAAATAACTTGCTCCAAATCACAGGGTGTAAATAATTGGTAAAACTAGAATATGAATCTAAGCAGTCAGATTCCAAAGCCCTTGACCTTAGTTGTCATTCTTTGCTTAAGGTTTTTACAATAGTTTTAAGCCTAGAATAATATCAAACTTACATCTGATTTTATTTTAGAAATACACTATGCCTTTGTAAGAAAAGTAGACTTAGATTCTTTGTTAGCAGCTCATTGAGACATAATTCATATCATTTACAAAGTACAATTCTATGATTTTTAGTACAATATATTCACAGATATGAACAACCATCATTACAATCAATTTTAGGACATTTTCATTGCTTCAAAAAGCAAGCCTGTACTCATTAGCTATTGCCGCCTTATCATCCACCCCAGCTCTAAACAGTGTTTCTCCTGATTTTCCTAATCTAAATGTCATACATAATGTGGGGAAGGACATGGGAACAATGGTGGATCTCTTCACAGGGGTGTAAGGGGGGAGGGGGCATGGGGACAGCAAAGGGTGATGGAATATGATGGTCATAATAACCCTAACTTTATGTATGACTGCATATATGTTGTGATTCTATACAACTTACAACTAGAGAATTGATATGTTATCCTCTATCTATGTACAATGAATCAATTTACACTGTCAACATGTAAGCCTAAATAAAACAAAACAAAACAAAATAAATAAATAAATGTCATACAATGGCATCCCATAATACGTGTTCTATGTGACCAGCTTTGTTATTTCAACATCCTTCTATGTTGTAACACACATCAATTCCTCATTCTTGCTTATTGTTGATCAACATCCCATTGTATGAAAATACTGCATTTTCTCTATCCATTTATCAGTTATAGATCTTTCAGCTATTTCCACATTTTGTCTATTTTGCTGCTACAAACATCGATCGGCAAGTTTCTCTTGGGGATTTATCTAGTCGTGAAACTGCTAGGTCATGTGGTAACTTTTTATTTAACAATTTGACTAACTGTGTTTTCCAAAGTGTTTGCATCATTTTATGTACCCATCCATAATATTTGAAAATTTCTGATATCTCCACATCTCACCAATACTGATTAGAGCCAGGAGAACAGTTGTGAAATGTTATATTTTTGATGAATCTTTCCTGAAGCCTATGCATACCAAGAATCTATTTATGTGCTTATCGGTCAGTTGTATCTTATTTGCAGCGATATCTATTCAGATTCTTTGCCTATTTTAAAAAATTGGTTATTTTTCTTTCTTATTCAGTTAGAAGAGTTCTTCATATATTCTAGATACAAGTCCCTTATGGAATATATGCTTTCCAAATATTTTTCCCATTCTAGGGCTTGTCTTTTCACTTCCTTGATAGTATCCTTTGGAACATAAAATGTTTTAATTTTGATGAAGTTCAAAAATAGATATATTTTGTGTCTTACTGTTCATGTTTTTGGCATCACACTTAAGACTCAACTGCCAAATGCAAGAGACTGAAGATATAACCTGTTTTCTTGAGTTTTATCAGTTTAGCTCTTACATTTACATCTATGTTCCATTTTGAGTTTTTTTCAATATTATAGACATTAGAGTCTAAACTTCATTCTTCTGCATGTTTATTCTGTTGTCCCAGCACCACTTTTTAAAAAAACTATTATTCTTTCCCCCATTGAATTGTGTTGGTATCCTTGAAATCAGTTAACCTAAATGTGATTTTTTTTCTTTTTTAAAAATTTGTTCTTTATAGGTGTACATGACAGTAGAGTGTATTTTGACATATTATTCATACATGGAGTGTATCTTATTCTAATTAGGATCCCATTCTTGTGCTTTCAATTTTATTGATCTCATATTCATTTTTATGCCAACATCACATTGTCTTGGTCATTGTTGCTTTATAGGAAGTTTTCGAAGTTTACAATGTAAATCTTCCTATGTTGTCTTTTTTAAGTTTGCTTTGGCTCTTCTGGATTCTTGGCTCTTCTTGAGATTCCTTATGATTTTCAATGTGAATTTTTCATTTCTTAAAGAAAAACATGGCCTTTTGAAATTCGATAAAGATTGAACTCAATCTGTCAATTTTTTTTTTTTTTTTTTGTGGTGCTGGGGATTGAACCCAGGGCCTGTGCATATGAGGTAAGCATTTTACCAACTGAGTTATATCCCCAGCCCTCAACCTGTCAATCATTTTGAGGAATTCTTCCATCTTCACCATATTGGGTCTTCTAATTCAGGAACATGGATGGATTTTTATTTATTCAAAATATTTAATTTCTTTTGACAATATTTTCAGAATACAATTTTCAGAGTATAAGTTTAATGCTTATTTTATTCACTGCATCACTAATCAGACTATTTCTTTTGATGTTATTATAAATAAAATTGTCTTCTTTTTTTGAACCCGAAGACACTTAACAACTGAACCACATCCCCAGCCCTTTTTTATTTTTTATGTTGAGACAGGGCCTCTCTAAGTTGATGAGGCTGGCTTTGAACTTGTGATCCTCCTGCCTCCGCCTTCTGAGCCACTGGGATTACAGGCGTATACCATGACACCTGGCTTGGAATTATCTTCTTAATTTCATTTTAAGATCATTCTTTACATGGACATAGAAAAAAATGATTTATCCCACAGCATGCTGAATGTATGAGCTAGTTGTGATAGATTTTCAGTGGATTCTTTAGGATTTTCCATACACAAGATCATGTTACCTGCAAACAGAGTTTCACTCCTTTCTCTCCACTGTGGATATTTTAAGTTTCTTTTTCTTGTCTAACTTTCATGGCCACAGCCTCTAGTGTACTATTAAATAGAAGTGGTGAGAGCAGATATCCTTGGTTTGTCTTGCATCTCAAGAGGAAAGCATCCAGCTTTTCACCAGGAAGTATAATGTTGGCTTTGAGCTTTTCTAAGACTCACTTCATAAGGTTAGAAAGTCCCTCTATGTTCCTAGTTTGTCTACTGTTATTATCATGAAAATGTGTTGGGCTTTGTAAAATGCTTTTTCTGTAGCAGTTGAGAGTCACATGGCTTTTGCATTTTGTTCTACTGATAGAGTATATTACATATTTGACTTTTTAAATATTAAACTAATCTTGCATTACTGGGATAAACTTATTCTGTCAGAAGATATAATTCTTTTTATATGTTGCTGAATTCAGTTTGTTAGTATTTTATTGAAGATTTTTATCTCTATAACTACAAGAAACATTGATCTTTAAATTTTTCTTTTCTTGTGATGTCTTTGTGTGGTTTTGGCATTAAAGCAATAATAATCTCATAGAATGAACTAGGGAAAATACCTTTTTTTATTCTTTTTTATGCAAGAGTTTGTGAAGAATTGGTATTAATAGTTTAAATATTTGATGGAAGCTGGGCGCGGTGGCTCAAGCCTGTAATCCCAGCACTTAGGGAGGCTGAGACAGGAGAATCGTGAGTTCAAAGCCAGCCTCAGCAATGGTGAGGCACTAAGCAACTCAGTGAGACCCTATCTCTACATAAAACACAAAAACAGGGCTGGGGATGTGGCTCAGTGTTCGAGTGTCCGCGAGTTCAATCCCCAGTACCAAAAAAAAAAAAAAAAAATTTGATGGAATTTACTAGTGAAGCTGTCTGAGTGTCATGGTAGATAAACATTGAAGACAGGTTTGTTTTTTTTTAAATTACTAATTCAATCTCTTGTTACAGGTCTATTCAGATTGTCTATTTCTTCTTAAATAAATTTCAGTAGCTTGTGTCTTATTTGACAGATATTTGCTTCTTTTAGTTGTGCTAAAATGTATCAGTTCAACAAAACCTAGTTTTTTAAACCACCTGCCTTTATTACTTCTGTTTCATATTGTACTGAATGAATAAAAATCACTAACTTGAAATCATAATACTGGAGAATAAACTTAATATATGGTAAAAGGAGAACTGAATTATAATTTAATCTCCTCATCTGCAGTTATACCTCTAGGACTAATCTTTTTATTAGCAAAAATATTTTCTGTCTCTTAGTTTCCTCATTTGTATAAGAGAAGGGTGGATTAAGTGACTACCTATGGGGTTATTTTCCCTAAAAATTCTGTTATTTTGGTAAAATGTGAGTCAATGTAAGAGAAATGTGAAGTAAAGGTAATATAACGTGAAAGGCATGGGCATAAGTCATTAAAAAAATAACCCTATGGATGCTCCTCAATTGATGATAGAGTAGTATTTATGTTCCATGTTTACTGGGATATAAGTTGAAAATATCATAAATCAAAAATGCACTTGGTACATGTAACCAACTGAATATCATGAACCAGCAACTCTGCACACTACAGAGGATCAGGCATTCATCCTCATGGTTGTATGGCAGACTGGGAGTAGTGGCTTGCTGCTGCTGCCCAGTATCACAAGGGAATATTGAGCCACATATCTTCAGGCCAGTAAAAGATCAAAATGCAAAATTTGAAAAGGTTTATAATAAATGTGTACTTTTAAAAAGTTGAACAAAAATGTAAGTCAAAACATTGTAAGTTGGAGACAGACTTGCAGAAAAAAGACAATCAAGAGTCACAGATACAAAGGTCCTCTCAAAGCTGAAGTTGTGCCTAGTGTAACTACACATAAAACTAATTGCTACTTCTGGTAAAAGATAATGAGTTTCATGCTCTTGTAATACTTAATAATGGATTTCAAATGACTGGTCTACTTGAAACAAAGTCAGTTCAAAAGAAGATTAAGAGTACAGTAAATTTTCTTTGTTGAAATGTTTCATATGTGAAGTATGAATACCCAGACATGGAATATTATATATCAGTCCAGTTAATTAACTAAATGTAAATGTTAATATGAGTAATTCTTAAAAATAAATGAGTAAAAATTAACCAAGTTATATAAGGTACATGTACTGTTAAATTACATTTATGTAGACTAGAACACACAGAAGTATTATAAAAATGAGGATTATAATTAGAGACACATCAGAATTGTATTTATATATGGAAAAGAATTAAGCATATAAGAATGATCCAGAGATATACAATGAGATTTACTATCTCTAAAATTTGTATTCTTCTTCAATATATGTGGAGCAAAAAGGACAATATTTCAACATTTAATAAATCTGTTATGCATCTTTGTGACATTTTTTTGTAGGCTTACATATCTTAACTTTTTTAATGGTAAAAATATAGGAAAAACTTTTTTTAATGAAAAACTTTATAAGTATGTAAAAGAAAAAATGAAACATCTAAGCATCATAAAAATAAAAATTAATTTTTCACGTAATTTGTGATAATTTCGTCAGGGAATAGTCTTAATACTCACCATTTGATGCTGTAAAATCAATAGCCACTGTGAAGTTGATTTGTGTTCTAGAATAAATAAATGAGAATCATAAATAAGTGCATAAAGGGAGTTTGCTTTCCATTTGTATTATATTTTTTAGATTGACTAAGTTTCTTAAATGTTACTTACATGCAAATACATTAAAATACACATTGGCTAACATTAGATAGGCAGTTTTATAATACAAGAAGTTGATAAAAAGACCGTTGATAAAAATATGTTCATACTACCATACAATGAAAGTGGAAGTCCTAAGAATAAAAGTAACTTATATTTTGGACCACAATAACTAAGGGAGCGACTCAGTGAAAAAATCAAATTGCAAATAATTATTTTCCAGTTTAAAATATCAGCATTTATTATTAACTTATATTAAAATCAAGATCATTCTGTAGTCATCATGTTATACCTTAAAGTACAGCATTGCTAAAAGCATTTCTTACATCATTGCTTAAACTAATTTTCTTTCAGCAATTCTGAAAGTAGGATTCTCTTCTATTTTCTTCAGAAATCAAGAATTCTAGGTACAAATTTATCTCTAATTGCTCATAGTATTCCTTTATATGTATGTACATATACTTATATGTCACTGATAAATATGGAGAGGTGATGAGATTTGGTATATATTTTTAAAATTTTCAGCACATAGTAATTAACAAAATTATTTTACTGAGTTAGTCAGATTTTTGTGTTTTTACCATGTTAATTTTTTTCTCTCATTTTTTTTTCTGTTGGAAATCAAACATATGGCATTCACCTAAAAAAATTCACACAGGCTCTTTCTATATGTAATTCCATCTCTTTCTTACCAAAGAAGACATCAAAGACAATAATGATATGACTACTGTAATAACCTGTGATCATGTTTAATATAAAAATAGTTCCTATTGAAAAGTTAATCATTTGAAACATGAAATACTTGGACTATTTTTAGCAAAAATTACTTTGACATATTGAACAATTGATTCAACACTTCAAAGTTTGGAACTGTTTTATAAATGATGCTGATGATGATATTTAAAAAACTACTGACTCAAGGTACTGTCCCATCAGGTTCCTTGTTCTCCTAGCAAAAAGTATTACAAATATTTCCTTCTTTCTCCAAAAATTCAATGTAAAAATACAAATACTATTCAGAGATTGAATCAAATTCATTCATTTTTTTTTCCCCTAAGCAATGAACAACCTTTTGTGGTTACATTTAACAAAAACTAACGTAGATTCCCTTTACAGCCACATGGTAACTTCTCTTTTGAGTGGAAATCAGGTTTGTAGGCTAAGAATATAGGCTAATGTGGAGCAAAACACTAACCAACATGAACCAAAAATGAGTACAAACTTTCAGAAAAGGAATACAGTGAGACTTTTGGGAGAACATTTCCAGACAAACTCATCTGAGGGCTTTAAGAGAACAGTCCCTGTCGGTATACTGCTTCATCATGCAACTTCTTGGGAACAAATGACCATAATTCAGGGTATGGTATCTTTGAAAGGGTATGGCTTTTGAATTGGAAAGAACAGGGATTAAGTCCTAGTGACTCAGTTGGTGACCTTAGCCAAATTTCAGAATTCTTTGAAGGCAGCTTTCTGGCACACAGTAATAAAATAAGAACTGAAAGATAACTACATAAAATATTATATGCAAAATATATTTAAGTGCATAATCTACACACATATTTTATATGCATATCAATTAACCTCACAATAATTATATAAGAACTATTCTCCTTTTATAGATAAAAGGTTTGCTCACAAAACTTAATATATTCCCATGCCAATAATAAATACCAGCATTGGAATTTGAGTTCATATCCAATGTCAAAAACCATACTCATGCTGGGCACCGTGGCGCACACCTATAATCCTAGCACCTTGGGAGGCTGAGACATGAGAATTGCAAGTTCAAAGCCAGCCTCAGCAATGGCAAGGCATTAAGCAACTCAGTGAGACACCGTCTCTACATAAAACACAAAATAGAGGATGTGGCTCAGTGGTCGAGTACCCGAGTTCAATCCTCCGTACCAACAAAAGAAAACAAACAAAAAATCATACTCATATGGTATGTTGTTTCTCCAATTAAATATTTGCAACCTGCCTGGCTGTAAGAGGAACACAATAAAAGACAGTGATTATTATATATTGTAAACCTAATAAAAAAATACAGCACAGATGTCCTCCATGATGAAGATATCTTGATATAGGCTTACTCTCGGGCAAATATGTCCTACTATCAAGTATGTTATGAAGCACATTAATCATAATATCATCAGTATATGCCTTTCTATGGTATTTTATTCAAGTGGTACATCATTAAGAAATAAAAATAATTCTGAACTTTGAGTACACATATCTTAGCATATTATACAGATCAATTTACAAGTTCAGTCTTTGATTCTGTCTCACCTAGATTGTAGGGATGGACAATTCTGTCCTGATTCATCTCTTTCTTATGACACACTCTTCATAATTGGACCCTCAAAATGAATATTTTTTTTTTTTTTTTAATTTTTTCTTAGTTGTGGATGGACACAATGTCTTTATTTTATTGCTTTGTATGTGGTGCTGAGGATCGAACCCAGGGCCTCACGCATGCGAGGCAAGCGCTCTACCGCTGAGCCACAATCCCAGCCCGAATATGTTTTTTTGATGATTGTTTCTAATTTGTTCTCCAAGATTATGTATGGCATATTCATTTACTTCTTAGAACAATTACTTGCAGAAAAAAGACATCAATAGTCATAGATACAAAGGTCCTCTCAAAACTAAAATTGTACCTAGCAAAACTACACAGAAAAGAACTATACCATATATATGAATAATAAAAAAAAGAAGTATTTAGAATTAAGCTAACAACAAAATTCTAAATGACTCAATAAAATTATAATATCAAGTAGATGTATTTATTTATTTTATATGTACATAAAATGTATTTAAAATATGTATATTTTAAAAATATACATATATATATAATAAATCTATCAAAACAAAGAAACAAAAGACAGGGAAAGAGAGGGACAGAAAGAGAAAGGCAGGCAGGCACATAGTCAGGCCAGCTCAAGGACTAGCACTAAAAGCCAGGATGCTCAAATACTAAATATAAAAGATTGATGCATTAAGCACTAAATTAATCATGGAGTAACAGAGACATTCAAGGAGTAAAGCAGAATGCTTGACGCATATTTGGTGGCTGAATAATTACAGGGTTTGATTAATTCTTTGTCTCATTATGCATGTCAGAAAGATTTTCTCCCCTTTATTGCTTTACAATAAAGCTGCAGTATTCAGATTATAAGGAAAATATTATGGCTTACAACATAAAGCTTCTCATGGTAGCAATGGTGCCTTAACCACTGAAATTTTTTTTTCCTTTAAAAACTAAAGCTCAGCGGGGCTGGGATTGTGGCTCAGCGGTGGTGCGCTTGCCTCGCATGCGTGGGGCCCTGGGTTCGATCCTCAGCACCACATACAAAGCAATAAAATGAAGACATTGTATCCATCTACAACTAAGAAAAAAAAATTAAAAACAAACAAACAAACAAACAAACAAACAAACAAAAACTAAAGCTCAGCAATTATTTACTGAGCATCTTCCAACTGGCAAGCACTGTGCTAAGTGATGAAATGGAACAAATGAAGCATCATCTTTGATCTCACAGAGCTTACAATGTCAACTTTCTATTCTTAAAAACAATGACAAAACAGCCTGACATTTTATCACTGAATCAATAATCAATTGTATAAACTAAAATTCAACTGCACATTTATTGTGGGTAACAGATTATTCATTTCCATGATTCCTGAGAGTTTTCATTCCTATTACAATGTATACTTATTATACCAAGTGCCATATTCTACATATTAGAAAATATTAGTTAATAAATGTTTTAAAGAAAGATGTTAGCAATATGACAACTTTAGGCTATAAGACAGATTTCTCAAAGACAATGATAAGTAGTAATCTGTTATAAAAGCAAGCCAAAAAATATCACCAATAATCTTGTTACCCTTTTCATTCTCTAATATTGCTTGAAGTCTAATGTTAGAGGGAAAAAAAATCAATCACATGTCAAAGTAAAAAATTTGAACTCACACAGATGACTCCTGATAGAATATTCATAAAAACATTCACATATAAATCCTCGAAACATTTTGCTTAGGAAGTGTTACTTTAGCTGTCATTTTATGTTTTAGAAACAGAAAAGGAAATGCAAGGTTTCAAGAAACCCAGATAGCAGTACCATATCCCAGAATATAAAAAAGTTATGCTTGCCAAACAGCATAAGTTAGTACCAACATCTCATGAGACTTCCTGATGCATATGTCCTAGTACTGCTATAATCCACACTTGGAAAGTGTTCCTATTTTCCTTTGCCACCTTTCTAAAAGCTATGAATGACAGAAAAATTAAATGTCAAGATGGAAAGAATTTACTAGTATAGCAAGATCAACAGAAAACAAGCATGTATATGTATGTATATATACATATATATACACATATATATATGCTTGTCAAAGAAAATTATACACACTGTAGTACCATCTCAGATCTTTTTTATAGCTATTATTATGAATTAATTATTATGAACTAACAGTTGTGATGGGGGTGTATAGAAAGGCTGTTTTCATTGATTTCCAATATCAAATCCTGTTGTACAAACTGAACATTATGAATCCTAAAAATGGACTTCTCCATCCTTGTTTAATTTGGACAGATTCAGATTCACTAGCCAGTGGAATCTAGATCCCATAAATACTGGATGCCCACCCAGCTCTAAGAGCCCTCTCATTCTGTCCATGGATACCAGGACTATGCTTCTGCCTTGATTTACCATCATGCACCCTAGTTTAGTTCTGGAATCTGCTGTGGACTCCTAGGTCCCTTGCCTCAGGCACTGTCACTCAGCCAGGTTGACCCTATCTCATTATGGGATAAACTTCATATCCTTTTCTGTCTTAACTTTTTCCTCTTTCTTAAAAGGAGTGGAACTACTTGAATGACAGTACAGGGGTGCTTGATTCCAAACCTTCCTGCCTATTCAAAATTCCTGCTTCCCATGCTCATAAACTATTCCCAGGAATTGTGTCCTCAACAATGGAGAGCTGCCAGAATGACAGCAAGTTTTAAGATGCACATGTGAATTCCAATATAAACACTTTCATCTACTGGTAATATGCCTTTCAGAAAGCTACTTCACCTTGTTGAACCTCATTTGTAACAATAATAAAGAAAATATCCTGTAATCCTAGCACTTTGGGAGGCTGAGACAGGAGAATCGTGAATTCAAAGCCAGCCTCAGCAACGGTGAGGAGCTAAGCAACTCAGTGAGACCCTGTCTGTACATAAAACACAAAATAATGCTGGGGATGAGGCTCAGTGGTTGAGTACCCCTGAGTTCAATCCCTGGTACAAAAAAAAAAAAAGAAAGAAAGAAAATTTCCTTGGATTGTTGTTGATGGGACAAGAAAAGTACCTGTCCATAGAAGTCCTTTAAAAATTAGTTAATTATTGTATCTAATATTGATGCAAGTGTTTTAGGATCTGAGTTCACCATATTTCCTTGAATACTAGAATGTACAGTGCTTATCAAATTTCTGGGTCTACCAGAGTTCCAAGTTATTGCCTAGAATCTGATCCTCCCATATCAGATTTTCTTGTCTTCACACCAGCTTCTAAGTTTCCAACCTGCCCAACCCAAGACTGCACCATGAATGATCTTTGTTAAGAAGTGTCATCTGGACACCTTTACAAACAAAATCTTACTGCATGGAGTAATTATAAGCTTAGACCTCCAGTTTATTTCTTTTCTATCCTTCCAAATACTGTGGGTTTCAGAGGGATCATTGAAACATCAAAAGTAAGAACTAAAAAGAAACTAGAGGACAAGTGATGTAATTCCTCAATAGTTTATGCTAATATTCTTGGTCCTTACAGAATCCAGTTTTCATAAATTAACAAAATGTTCTGTCTCCAAACTTTGATGATTGGTTTCAGTATTGTTTTTAACACCATAAGGATGATCCAAAGTACAACTTCACAAGGAGGTTAGCTCATCTTCCTACTGTTCAAGAACTCCAAGTCAAAAGGTTTGCAAGATTGCTAATCTTTTTTATTTTTTTACAAATAGTAGTTATAAAGGATCTCATGAGTAACATAATCAAAATAAGCAAAGAAAAAAATCAATATCAAACCACAACATGTAACTCCAATTACAAGCACTATCCAGAATTCCATTTAAAATAAAGTGGGTGCTGGAGAGGAAATGGCACCTACCAAGAGATGTCGATCATATAGACTACAGTCTGAGTTCTAGGATCACAACTAGCCAGAGTTATGATTCCTTAAAAACTTAACAACTGTCTGCACCACTGTTTTGAGAAACAGGTAATGGCTTCTTTGAAGGAATCCATTAAACATTAGAAATAAAACTTTGAAGTACCTGCACACGACAAACACCCAGCATGCTAGAGAATGAGATCTTATGATATTTTCTCCTGGTTCATACTAATCATTCCTTCTGCTGGGTCAAAAGGAGCAATGTTAGCTCTCTACATTGTCATAAATTTATTTTTCATTAATCCTTCCTATAGTTGTCAGTCAGTGGTTCAAGGGTGAAGCAAGGAAGCTCCCACCAGTGCAGGAGTAGGAAATGCACTGTCTGCAGAGAACTTAAAAACAACACATAATGCAATCTACTAATAAGCAGTCTTCACTCAATATTAGCAACTCTAAGCAACATCAAGGATAAATCCTCTTCCATCTCACTTACCTGCCCTTGGTAAGCCACCATTGTTTTATTAATTTCTCCTGTCCTCAACCTTCCAATTCCCTACCAAAGTGAAACTATTTTAGAGAGCAAAGTCTATTGTCCATAATGCAATAATTTCAATGAAAGATGGTAAAATTTTGTTCCTACAGAAGTTGCTATATTTTTGAAAAGTTCTATGTTTATAGGAGTTTATAGGAGCAATAATTAGCCCATAATAAGTAGGCAAAGATTTAAAGCGTTGTTCTAGTATTTTGCAAAAGTCCATTGCTATTAGAGCACTCAGTTCCTTTAGAGTTCACTTTGGTTAGCTCAATGTACAAACTAACCAGGCAAAATTAACTATGAAACTGCATATTAACAAAATAAGTTTGTCAATATTTTGGCTACATTACCACTATTCTCTATCATGAAGCATACATACAGCTTTCTTTGACTTTGAATGGATTTCTCTGAAAGAGTTTTCTGTAAAATACATCTTAGAGCAAATAACTAGACACCCTAGCCTTTCTAAGCATGCATTTTAATGCACAAAAATTAGAATACAGCATTAACCCAATGTTTATAAGATTTTCGTAATGTTTATGAGTCTTTTTAATATTTATAGAAGTTTCTTTTATAAGTCTTAGTTTAAATGAGTTTAGTTGAGATATGATAACATTCTCTGTGAATTTTTATAGAAGGCAGAATGGCTTTATTTTTATTAGATTTATCCCCGTTCAGCCTGCAGGGTTTAGCTCTCCACTGATTTGACAAATGCAAAGCACTTGGGTGCCACAACAAGAAACCCTATTAAAAAAAACCCTAGACATGTATATTTAGTTTTCAAGTAAGAAATTGGATTAGAAGAAAACCTTATAGTGTTTCATGTTCTGGCAAAATGTGCTCCCTGAGGCAAAATATCTGACATAGTACCATAAATTTTATAAAACTAAGGCAAACATTTTTATAGCATCATTGCATTTGCTTTAAGTATTTTTAAGGAAAAAAATCCTTGTGAAGCTTGTTGATAAAGGCATTTCCTGATATTCAACTTGCCTTTAAAATAAGCAATATTAACAAACTCACTTCAGCTTTTAAAATGAGCTTATGATATGTAGATAGCTTTTTTCTTGCCCCTAATATTTTTTTTTTTACTTCTTTTAAATGGGATATAATCCATTTGTCTATAATTGTGGACAAGCTATAGATTCAAGATCAAGACTTGGGGTAGGGTGAACAAGAATACTGAACTGAGTACCCATGAGTTATCCTCTAACAATTTTTACAAGAAAGTTACTGATGTAGTAAATTTGAACACATCTTTTTCTCTCCATGTCTCTGATAATGAGGGCAATCACCACTAACAATGTTATGATGAACAAATGAGATATACTGAAACTTTAAACACATCAGCATTTTTCAGAAAAATAATAGCTACCATTAATTGTTAATCATATGCAATTTAATCCCGTTATCTATAAAACAGGCATTATTATTTTTATTCCTATTTGTCACTAATAAAAGGCAGATCTAAGCCGGGCGTGGCGGCTCAAGCCTGTAATCCCAGCACTTAGGGAGGCTGAGACAGGAGAATCGCCAGTTCAAAGCCATCCTCAGCAACGGGGAGGTGCTAAGCAACTCAGTGAGACCCTGTCTCTACGTAAAACACACAAAAAATAGGGCTGGGGATGTGGCTCAGTGGTCGAGTACCCCTGAGTTCAATCCCCAGTAACAAAAAAATAAAAATAAAAAGGCATATCTAGGAATTGAACTGTGCAATGAAATTCAAATTCATGGCTACTACATGCACTGTTTCAACTATCAGCAACACCTTTTTTGCAACGGTATTGACTCTTTGCCAAATAGTTATTCTTTACTGAAATTCTTTCCTGAAACTTGCCCACTCAGTATCACCTCTTATATTCTCTCATGCTCCCTTCTCTTAGGATGTGCAGAATGAAGCAGTTCATGATTCTAATCTGATCTTGCCTTTCCTCCAAGTAACTACTAAATAAGATATTAAGTCCAGTTGAGATAATTTCTAGTAGAGGCAAAAAAAAAAAAAAAAAAAGGCATATTTTTTCTTATCCCAGAAAACCTGGTCCATCTGTTCTGTTTGGTGATGGTTGTATGGAACAGAGACAGAGGAAGGTCACAGCTGATAAGGTCTGAGATTGACAGGAGTTTGTAATTCAGCCCACTGAATTATCACACTCTGTTTAAAGTTCTATTTGTTCATGTTTTAATTACACTGAGAGATTTGGGCAGAAAAAGGTGGAAAGTCATGCTTAAAATGACTGTCTAATTAATCCATATTTATTCAATGGTTACTTTATGTTCAGCCTTTTAAAACTATTTTAAAATTGTGTCTTTAGGAAGAGACAAACATATAAATGAACAATTAAAATAACACCTAGGGAGACTAGCAGCCACTGACTATATGTGGGAAGGCCACGTATTGCTCACCTGGGCTGAGTGGATTAGAGTTTGGGAATTTTCCCAGTATGACAGCCTATAGAACTCTAGTTTTCTAACACACTCAATATTCTGATAAAAACACAGACCAAGGTTTCAGGTTGACATGAAATTCCAGTAGCTTCACAAGTTCTCAGTGCACAACAGCATTTATGATCTCTTTCCCCTTCATCTGCCAGTCTGAGAGACATGGAAACTTTATGGGTATGTGTTCTTCAGTCATGGTGGGGAGTGCAGATTCGGAAAGACCTGAGAGGCACAGAGGACTGAAAGGCAGACTTACAAACTGAAATTTATAATTTTGCCCTTAGATATTTAGAGTGAGAGCTGAATATGCAGATGTGTATTCTGTATAGGCAAATAGACCTGTTTCACAAATAATAACATTATTTAACAAAGTATTTTATAATATGTGATTTGGAATGGATATGACATTGCCCTCAACAATGAAAACTTAAATACTCAATACCATGAATTAGGTTTTACTAAATAAACATTTTCAGGAGACGATCACATCAGATGTTTAATATCTAAAATTATTTTAAATATACAGAGAAGAACAAAATAAGTTCACAGATATAAAAAATATAACTAAAAAATAATGATTCCAAAGTCAACAATCCAGGGGAGACTAGCAGTTTTGGCTATTCTACATTAGAGTTCCTTTTAGATATTATTCTATTTAGAAAATAAAACTTTTCAAGTAATAGAATACATCCCATGATCCAGGAAAACCATGGTACTGCTTAACCAAAAAAAAAAACAAAAAAAGTCTAAAAGTTAGATTTAGATTTTTATTTCAGAGAACAGTTGCATAAAAACTGGATGTTGGCTAATTTAGAATGCATGTCTCATCTTCTCACCTGAGTCCATAAACCTGTCTACCACAGCCAAATACAGTGTTTTAAAGGGGTTGAGACAATGAATGAAAAATAACAAGCTACAACCAGATTGATTGTACAAACTATCAAGGTTATATTTTCATGCAAATATCTACATCAATTAAGACCACAGCAAGGCAAGCCCAGAATGTCTGATACTAAGAATTAGGCCTAAAAGGAAATTCCTTTGAAAGGGAAGAAACTAAAGGACTACAACTTTGTTTCATATTTAAATGTGCTCATTCTTAACTCTGCAAAATTCATACCTGAATTCTGAGAAAACAAATAACTTGATGTTTTTATAGTTTTCTATTTAATTTTTTTGTGAGAACAAAAAGAGAGATGAACTTGAAGTGAAATTGAAATATTTCTGAGTTTAATCCCAATTATGACTATCAGCAACACTCCTACAGTCCACATCAGTGGCTCATTCTGCTCCCCTTCACTAGCCTTGTGCTCCCAACAGTCTCAGATACATGCCTTATCAAATGAATCTTAAGGAGAAATAAATTCAGGAAAACCTCAACTAACTTTATTGTTGTTGGAGCAGAGTTAGCTAGGGTAAATACTAATTTAATTATTATTATTCGTATTTTATGTGATGATTTCCCAAGTTTTTGAAGACCTCAAACTTTCTTTGTCAACTAAGATTCAACATAGGCAGAACTCAACATTGTGTCAGATAAGAAAAGTTATGAAGAGTGTGACTCTAAATCGATGCTACCTTGACTTAGCAACAAAACAACCTATAAAACAGAGGAAATACTGATTTTAAAAGTTGTGCTTTATTCTAAAAACCAAACTGAATTTAGTAATTTGTACTAATTGCTTTTGAAATATCATACTTATTTTGAAATATGATGGGGTGCCTCTTCCAAACAGGAACGAGGTGTTTGAGAATTCTACAAATCTTCAAATGTACTAATAAATATGACCTCTAATATACTACTTTGGCTTTTTGGTTGGTTATAGCCTGAGGCACTTGCTTGTTATGCTGTTCCCCAGGTCTTCAGAGGGGAAAAGGCAAGGTTAGATGGGTGAGTTTTAGAAGTCTCTAGATGCATGCTGAAGAGGAGTGGCATCAAGACCAAGGTGTGAACACCAGGGTGGTACAGCTGAAGCCTTTGCTCACCTAAGGATTGCAGCTCCAAGCTGCGCTCCTGTTGATATCCAGTTGAAAGTACTTAGATCCTTTGCAATAAAACTGAGCAAAGGCACAGGGGCGGTAAAAGGGCCTGAAAGCTGTGTGTTCAAAGAAACTGGGTTTAACATGGGACTTGGTAAACAAAGATTTCACAGATGAAAATGAACAATGACTTTTAATATTTATCCATTAAATTGGCAAAATAAAAAAGTAGGGATGCTATTTTGGAAGGGTAAGAATATGATGAACATCCATACACAGTTGTTAGGAGTATAAATTATTATAATCTTTTAGCAATACCATTAAATATGTACAAACTGCAAAATATATGTACAATTTAGCCAACATTATTTCTAGGCAGTGACTCTAAAGGCATAGTTAATAATGTGCACAAAATGCTATGCACCTGGGATTTAGATTACAGCCTTGTTTATAATTTTAAAAATTGGATATAGCTAAAACATGTGTCAGTAGAAAGCTTTTAAACTGAATTATCTATAGCTATACAATTTAGATCTGTTAAAATAAGGTAGATATATAAGCAGTGGCACGGAACAAATATGCACAATATATTTAATGAACAAAACATACAATGCAGGAAACTGTGCACATCCCACTGTTATAAAAATCATGATACGTGTTAGGAAATAAACAAGAAAGAATAAATATCAAAGAATAAATATCTCCAACAGTGATTATTGTTAGGGTGTATGATTATTGTTAGAGTGTATGGGGATTCTAATGTAATGCTAAATGTTTCCCTCTTTACCTAACTTTTATTTTTACATTTTATCTTTTATCTTTACAATGTGAAACAAAAAATATAGTATTTTGAAATTTGGGAGTTTTGATACCTATTTCCCCAATATCTGAAAATAAACATTAATAAAATACAATAGAACTAAAGCACTTTGTAGTTTTAGAAAAAATTATGAGGCATATTAAATATCACTGAGATGTTAAACAGTTTCAGACTTTTCTTCAGTTGCAAGAGACTGAACTGTCAGTTATGTCAGAAGATTTCTGTGAATAATACTTAATGTCATTCATAAATGTCATTAGCCACTATTGAAACAATACATAATTGCCAACCAATACAACTAACTCTAATTTGAAATGAGTGTCACTCCTTTTATTTTATATGGTTATTATTATTCCAAAATTTTGATTTCATTAAGTAATGCTTTAATATGATTTTCAACCACTATAGTGCATTTGTATGCTTGGATATTGAAGCTTCTTAACTGCAAGGGCAGAAAGCCCAAAAAGAACACAATGTCTAAAACAAGCAAAAAAAATTGTAGGAAATCTTTAAAGAAAAAATAAAAATAATTCACTCAGATATTTGAAAGAGATATTTATAGTCACTTAATTCTGAATTGTTTCAATATCAATGTTCCGCATTTCAGGACTCCATGATTTGTTATTTTCATATATACAGAATTTTTAAAAAGGAATGAATATGAAATTACCAATTTGTATAACTAAAGTCATCTGGTACTTTATGAAGCAGTTTACTGACCAATGACTGTAACTCAGTTTAATTTGTTTAAGTCTTCATAAGTATCTAACAATAAAATCCAAATGTATTCTGCATGCCAAGACATTGTTCTTCCTCAGTTTATGTAAATTCAACTGTGTTTGACATTAGTAATTAGATGTCATTTATTAATTATACCAATACCAAAATGTAAATGCAAGTAAATGATTTATTTATTGTAATTATTTTTGGAAAGAGACTATTATTGCTGGGCATGAAGCCACACACCAGTAATCCCAGCAATGTAGCAGCCTAAGGTAGGAGGATTATAAATTTAAGGCCAGCCTGGGCAACTCAGCAAGACACTCTCTCAAAATAAAAAAGAGCTGAGGATGTAGTTCAGTGGTAAAGCACCCTTGAGTTCAATCCCCAGTAACAAAAAAAGAAAGAGAATATTACCAACATCAATATTGCTCATAAGAGAAAGGAAGAAGAAAGGAGAGAACAGAAGGTAAGAGGCCCATGGAGAAAAGGGAGAGCTTCCTCCAGGCACTTATCTCAGGGCCTAGCATGGTATAAGTGGTCAGCAAATGTGAGCTATCATATACACAAATTACACTGTACAAAAAGTCAATAGTTTAGAGTAAGCCTCTGCAAGAATATAGAAAAATAATCCTGGGGCAAACAATAAATAAGAGAACCTTTAGCCATGAAAGAGTTGGAAGATCTAGTTGAATCAATCATTTTAGAACATCAGATTCATGTGAATCTTTGGAAAATGAATTTTTCATATATGAAATCATTTGCCTATTATGTAAAATGGGGAATGTCATAATAGAGCAGATCTCCTCACTAGATCACTAACAGAAATCAGAAGTTCTGTGCCCAATTACTTATAACAAGTTCTTCAGAACAAACACACATGATAAAATAATTTTTACTGCTGTTGATTTGGATTCTACTGTCAGAGGGATAATATATTAATGGCTCTATGTTTTATTTTAGGTACTACGAATAGTGATGAATGACATGTAAATGTATAATTGCAACATCTTTAAAAGATATTATATACAATTTACTAAACATACTTCCATAAACAATATTTTCCATGTTCTTTTAAGATACAGTAGTCACTCAATTCACAGTTTTCTTCTGTGTAGTTTCACTTACCTGCAAACAATATTAAATGGAAAATTTGAGAAATAATTCATAAGTTTTAAATACTTTTATTGTAATATTGTTTTAATGTTTGTTCATTACAGTTGTTGTTAATCTCTTCCCTTCCTGTGTCTAATTTATACATTTAAATTTATGATAAATATATACATATAAGAAAAGCACAGTATATGCAAGGTTCAGTATATCCACTGTATGTGGATATATCCCTGGACATCTTGCACATGTCTTGTGGATAAAAGAGAATTGCTATAATATGATTCTACACAAACTAATTTAAGTCCATTTAGATTAATTATCTAGTGAAATTCAAGCTCCATTTTCCCCAGGTCCATCTAAAAAACCAAAATGGGGTCTCATAAAGGACTCAGGAAGTGAGGATTGGAGCAGAGTGTGGAGCAGAATGGACCTACTAAGACGGGGCTCCATGAGTACACTGCCTCCTGGCACATCCTCCAGCACAGGCAGTGCTGGAAGTAGGAAGTATGGAAATAAGATGAATTTTGGAGGGCAAAAGCCACAGAAAACAGAACACTGCAAGTCTGTTAAGACCATTATTATTATTATTATTATTTTTTGGTACTAGAGATTGAACTCAGTGGCACTCGACCACTATGCCACATCCCCAGCCCTATTTTTTGTGTGTGTGTTTTATGTAGAGACAGGGTCTCGTGAGTTGCTTAATGCCTCGCCATTGCTGAGGCTGGCTTTGAACTCGCGATTCTCCTGTCTCAGCCTCCCTAAGTGCTGGGATTACAGGATTGAGCTACCGCGCCCAGCTTACGACCATCATTATTGTATGTACTATAGAAACCCATTTGCTGTGATTGGCTATGACGATTTTCAAAAAGGAGAGTATGAACAATCAATAAAAGTTATTTATTGAAAACTAATTTAGGAAATATTTTTTATTGATAGACTCACACCAAAATATTACTAGGTATGTGCATTGCTCACAAAATACCCTGGGTATTTTGTACACACACACACACACACTTTAAACATTCACAAAGGAAAACAAGAAATAAACACCAAAAGAAATATATATCATTTCAAAACTTCAGTTATTTCAATATGCAAAATGTAACCAGTTATATGAAGCACTTTAAGTTTATAAAGAGCATGGTAAAGAATGCCTGTTGTCTTACTGCTTCTTCTTTACCATCTATTACCTATAGCTACTAATGATTTTATTTATATAGGAATAAAATCTATAGCAACAAATTCAACTTACTATCTTTTCATCCTCTAATGATAAAAAAATATGCACAGATGTTGGGATGTTGGAATACTACATAGGCAAACGTTTTTTAAAATTTGGTGCTTTTAACTTTATTGAAACCATCACCATAGATTCAGGGGACAGACTGGAA
The DNA here is from genome assembly GCA_004024805.1 of Geosciurus inauris. Classification (NCBI taxonomy): domain Eukaryota; kingdom Metazoa; phylum Chordata; class Mammalia; order Rodentia; family Sciuridae; genus Geosciurus; species Geosciurus inauris. The sequence goes on along the minus strand of PVHX01003614.1, from coordinate 49,890 downwards.
GATATGCACACACAGCTCATACCTCTCATTCATACAGGTAGTGGTTTTTGTTTGCTTTCTTTCCTTAATGAAGTGTAAAAACGGGCCAGCTCTCTGTTTTCTGGGTACCTATTTTTGCTTCTTTGGCTCCTCATTCCCTTATCACTTTCTTTGACATTCTATCAGCAAACAAGTATTGGGAAAAAAATTGCTGAATCATACTCAGTAAAAGGTTTACAGGAGTGATATCTCTGGCTGTCATTTCATCGTAACTTCACTAAACAGTCAAATTTGCCTCACCAATTTTGTATGTTATACAAATATTATAAATACAAAATAAAAGCAAATAAGAATATGTGAATATTTTGTATTGTGAAAAAATGGCTGTTTTTTTTTTTTAATCTTTGAGGATACTCAGGTAATAAAAAGGTAACCCTTGGTTCAAACTGGAAGAAAATTGGAAAGGTCTTCTTATTTACCAGAAATTAAGAATCTATAAGACATTATTCATGTGGGATCTATTTGGACTTTAGAAAATTTCAAAGATAACCATCAAAGATAACCAAAAAAATGGTTGCAAGTTGTAACCATGTTTTTAAGGAAATGTATTCCTGCCTGGGAGCTAATAGAACAACTAAATGACTCTTCATAATCATAATCTATGCCTGCGTAATTATTTCATGACAAAGTACATCCCTTTAATATTCTGAAGTTAGCATATACATTTAAATAAAGCCCTCAAGCTGTTCTGCTATTTTAAAAGCAATAAAAAGTATATCTAAAAAGTCCTACGTTTTAGGCAAGTAAAAAGTGTACATAATATCTTTATCTACAACAATTAATGGTATAATAAACTATAATAGTTCTTGGTATGTACATTTTTCTGTGTAGGTTTGAAATAAAAATACAGTAGGTCTGCATCAAAATGTACAAACTCGCCCCCATACCTGGTGGTAACACTTGCTACACACATTCAAAGAAATGCTTAAACAATGAAATAATTTGAAAGAATGACTTACCCTCCCTTAATATAGTCAAGGAATGAAACTTCGGTTTCTACCAAGAAAGAAAGTAAAGTTACCTTAAAAAAGAGAATGAGAGAGACAGAATTACCTGTTAGTACAAATTGTTACCCCAAATGGACTTTTTTCTAACAATTAAAGAGAAAATAATATTGCCTAGCATTTCAAAAATCACTAAAGACATTATTCTTTATTAAAATCTACTAGGACTGATTGTTCGTAAATTTAAAATTATCAGAAGGAAAGGATAAAAATATTAAATGCACTAACTCCTTTCTATGATCAGTTTACTTCCTTTGAAGAACAGCATAAAAATTATGCACAATGACACTGTGTTCTTTCCCATTTTAGATAAAAAGAAAGATGAAAGGAAGTTGGAAAATGGTTAAAACTAAAAAACTGGAATCAGTGAGCTACACTATACCAGAAGAGATGTGTGGTTTTGTCGTGGTATTATAATAAGTTCATCTAATATTTTCAGTGCCTTGCTTTATAAAAATCCTTAAAAGGAAACCTGAGAAAAATAGATTTTGCTTCTCCCAAAGACAGTTAATCTTAGAAAAGAATCTTCAGGATTTTTTTTTTCTCAAAATAAGATGACATTGGATTTTCACAATTTTCAGATAGTTTCTTCTTTGCCCCCTCCTATACTGAGTTAGAAGGGCATTCACAAAGAGAATGTACTATAAACAAACACTTTCATAACCCATAAAAGTGAATCCTAATAGTGAAGTGTAGCCTATTAAAAAAAACGCTATTTCTTACTACCAGTTAAGATTTTTCAAGTCTGTCTGATTCTCTAGTTTTATTCCACTGGTCAAAGAGGTCAGAAAAAAACTTCAGCTTCTCTCTGGGACTTTACTAACCCCAAGAAAGCAGGCAGGAAACCAAGCCACTAACTTTCATAAGGAATTATCCATCACAGTCACTCCACCAAGGAATTAAACTTTTTTGCTATAGTCTTTCATAATTAAAATCAGAGGTGAAACAAGCTCAGTGCTTTAGATGCTTTTATTCTGATTAAAACCATCATATATAATTCATTAATTTGAATCTTTAATGAATAACATAAATTTGACTTACAGTTCCAGAATTAATATATTTTTTCTTTTTTCCTTTCTTTTTGGGATTCACCACCTTAAAAAGCAAATAAACAATTAAAATGTTAGGTTTTGTAATGAAATGTTTTAAAAATGTGGAGTTGACCATGCTGTCTTCACTTCTTGTGCAGGTTTTCATTTGTAAGTACCTTCAGGAGGATTCCTCTACAGTCATTTGATTAATATCTCTTGGCCAAAGTTATTAAGATCACCTTTTAAAAGACAATTTTGTTGCTAATATTCTTCTCAATCATTTTATGTACTTATTACCTATAACCATCTGAATCTCCCACATTTGAGAGAGGCTTTTAATATTTAAGGTCCTAAAAAATGTTGATTACTTTGTAGAAAAATCATACATTGCTAAAGGAAAGTATTTCACAGAGGCATAACTTTTATATCTTAGATTAAACACACTAACATAGCCAATCACCCAAAGTGTGAATATTTAAGGGATCCATAGGCCTAACCATTGTTTTATAGTGCTAGAAATTTGCAATAGATACCATGATTAATACATAATAATTGGTAAGGGTCTGGTTTGTGGACATAAGGTTGAAGTTTTCACTAATATTTCAATGGGGAAATATGAAATTCCTGCACCACACAAGACACTAGTGAATGTAAAAATGAAGACCTGTCAGTCAAATAGGGGAAATTAAATACATAAGTTCCTTAAGAGAGGATCCTTCAGTTTTTCTCAGTCCAAAATATGGAGAAAGCCTTTGACAGGGAAAGAAAGATGAAGGAACTTATGAATAAATATTATTTGAACTAGGGTATATTAATTTAAATAGGGCTCCAATAAAAAGAAATAGACAAATACAACATTCTAAAAAGAGGAAAAAGAAATGGTACAGGTTGACTGGGGTAGAAGGTACATACAAAGACATTAAAAGGTGAGCAGAAGTCATGTTAAAATCCTGAACATGAGGCTAGGAAGTTTGGGCATTATTCAATTAATATTTAAAAATGAAAATGATATAATTGATCTGAGTTCTAAGGCCAGAAAGTAGAGGCAACAGTTAGGGCCCTATTTTAAATCATCTACACAAGAGTAATGTTGAATTAAATAAGTTAGTACCATTGAGAATAATTCACAGGAAAAATGTAGGGCATAGAGTAAACTGGATATGGTAGGGGTAGGTAGAAATCACAAAATGTAAATTGACTCATCTATTCATTCAATGTATTATTTTCAATATTTCAGAAAACCCTTATCATATTTTACATGAAAAAACATACAATGATTAGGATACAGGACACCATCAGCAAAATGACACATTATTCAGATTAAGTAAATGTCTCAAAGATAATACCATTAACTAGACAGAAGGTTATTTTAGGGGTAGAAGGGTCAGGTCTGACCTTGAAGTTTGAGGAATTTCTCAATTCCTCACAACTGTTTGAGGAGTACAGTACTGAAAAATACATGGGGAACCATGAAATCAATCAGAAGTTAGAAAATAAATTTGATGATTTTTTTTTTGAAAATTTATGTTTGGCATTTTACAATCTAAAATCATCAGTCTAGCATTAGGATTTTTCCTGTATCTTTGGCCTGAATTTTTGTGTTTGGCATTTTACAATCTAAAATCATCCGTCTAGCATTAGGATTTTTCCTGTATCTTTGGACTGAATTTTCAGCAAAATTTCCAAAGCATTTTTCAAAAAGTTCATATTAATTTCTTTGGCTTCCAGGATAACATAATCTAACTAGAGTCTAGAGGAATTATCTCAGATTATGCAATTTTGTGATCAAATTACATGCGAATTTGTCATTTAGTCCCATAGGACAATTTCAACTACCAAAAAAAAGCACCTGCTATAATAGTGATAAAAATGTTAGTTATATGAAATGTAAATATAATAGCATTATTATTTTTAACACTAAAAAATGGACTAGGGAAACACTTTTGGAATGATGGAATAAAGATCTCAGAAAGTATGTAATATCTCAGTATAAGTCAATAAATTTTTTGTTACATTATAGTAAATTTGGATGTTTTTGCTAGTTATGATTATTTATTGACTTATACTCAGATATTTCCAAAAAAGCAAATGAGAACACTAGCAAAAAATGCCAAAATCATTTTTTCCCTCCAAGAATCTGAAAAACCTCAAAGGCTTACACCAATCTTAAGGATCGATCCTTTAAGGAAAAAAGGCTGAGTCTCACTTTGTGGCATTTTAACTTTTCCTATTCCAATGTCATTTTCCTTAACTCCATAGCACTAAAAATAAGCCAACTTTGCAACCATACATAGTAGTTGTGTAAATGTAAGTCTAAAAGCCACTGAAGGGCACAGAATGGGTATGAAGTTCACTAAAAAGTATCATTTTCAGAAAATTGTCATTAACTGACTTGGTCAAAAACTCCTGGAAAAACCCCAATTGATGGAGATTGGACTGGTCTTTTTTTTTTTTTTTTAATTTTTAAAAATGTTTTAGCTGTAGATGGACATAATATCTTTATTTTATTTATTTTTATGTGGTGCTGAGGATTGAACCCAGTGCCTCATGCATGCCAGGCAAACGCTCTACCACTGAGCCACAATCCCAGCCTGGACTGGTCTTTTTTTGATGGGACTTCAGCACTTATTGGAAGGAGTCAGTGGCAACTATGTAACAATGAGGCCTTAAGAGACGATTAGGCCGTAAATGCTCCTTCTTTGTGAATGGAATTAGATGTCCTTACAAAGGGGTGCAGAGAGAGAGCTGTTTCTCTCTTTTCCTTCTTCTTTCTCCCTGCTGAAGACACAAGAAAGCTCTCAACAGATGCTGGCACCTATATCTTGGATTTCTGAACCCTCAACTGTGAAAGTTTAATTTCTGTTCTTTATAAATTACCCTTCTTTAGTTCAATTAGGCTTTTTGGACACAGACCGTTGTTGAAGTCAACATGTGAAATAAGAATTCTCAGGTGTTCTGTTATACTAGCATAAAATGGGCAGGGACCTGATTTTGAGTGTTACTACAGTGTATTACTTAATATTTCCAGCATTCAACAACAAATAAGACATTTAAAGAAATAGGAACTCATGTAATACATAGGAAAAAGATGTCAATATAAATTGTCTTAGGACTTGCAAATAAAGAGTTTAGTAAACAGTCTTTAAATCAGCTATTATACATGTATTCAAAGAACTAACGGGAACCAAGTTGAAAAAATTAAAGCATAAAACAATGTCTCACCTAAGATAATAGGTGAACTTGAGATTTCCAGACATTACCAAACAGAAATTCTCAACTTGAAGAAAAACAAAACTAACTTAAATGAAAAATTCACTAGAGGGGTTCAATTGAACATTTGAGATGGAAGAAAAAGTAATCAGTGATCCTGAAGTTTGTCAACTGAGATTTTTGAATTTAAGAAACAAAAAGAAAAGGAAGAAAAAAATAGTCTAAGAGACTTACAAGCCACCATCAAGAAAACCAACACATGTATGCTGAAATACAAAAGGAGAGCAGAAAGAATACTAAAAGAAATAGTGGCTAAAATTTTCTTGGTTGCCTCCAAGAAAAGGGGTGCAGAAAATGAAGCTTCTAATGTATTATCTCAAGACTGTCCGATGAAATCTTAAAACTAGTTGTTTATAATACATATTGGCTCCCCTCTTCAAGTTCCTTCAATATAAGACTGATATCTTGTATTGATGATATATGTATAAAGTAAGAGAACATCTGTATTTGAAGTGAAGGCCCAAAATTCTTACAGCATATTTAATTTAAAAAAATCATTATTAGTCACTCTTGTCATCTCCTCAGATGTGGCACTTGTCTTCTCATTAAGCAAGATTTGTTGAACAAGAGAAAGTGAGGTCCAACTACAACTAAAAATCAGAAAAGTTTATTTATCTCTGCAGAGATAACCTCTGCAGGACTATATGAGGACTAGTAAGAGCAAGGAGAACTGGTATGACAGGTGCATTCCTCCTCAGCCTTGAGGCTGGACAGAGAGAACAGGTACTTGCTTACTCACAAACGTCATATGATTCTCATTGCCTGTTTAGGGTCAATATAATTTTCTTGGAAGACCCAGGTAGAAGAGATTGATTTATTTCTCCATCTTTGTTTTTTACTAATAAGCTTTTTTGAGCTGGGTCTGGCCCTTCTGTAATAATTTTATAGTCCATTAAGTACACTACTTTTTTGAGCATATATAAAACTATACCAAACATATTTTAATTGTTTGCCTCTCTCATTACACACTGAAATTTTTGTTCACAGAAAAAAAGAAATATAGAGCAAGAAATATAGAAGCCACTGAATAAACATCTTTTAATAATTTAATAAATAATTGAATGATATATGAATGAAATATAACCATTTTAGCCCATGAAGAAAGTCTTTTTTTTGGTGCTGGGGATTGAACTCAGGGGTACTCGACCACTGAGCAACATCCCCAGCCCTATTTTGTGTTTTATGTAGAGACAGGGTCTCACCGAGTTGCTTAGCACCTTGCCATTGCTGAGGCTGGCTTTGAACTCACAATTCTCCTGCCTCAGCCTCCCTACGTGCTGGGATTACAGGCTTGAGCCACCGCGCCCAGCTCATGAAGAAGGTCTTAATTTAGGAGATTCTCTCACTCTCAAAAAGGTTAATTTTAATGTCATTGTAGTGGAGTGAATAGCTGTTATTGGTTAAATATTGAGATATTTTCTTTTGCTATCCATATACATTAAAAAAAAACTACCCATGCACATTAAATTTTAAAAATTGAACAAAAATAACACAACTAAAAGATGAACAGTACTAAAACATTCCATATGCTCAATACAAATCTGGTGATTCACTGGCAAGCTACTTTACAGCAGAAATAACTATAGTATGTTTACTTTAATAACTTGGATTTCTTGAATGACTACATATTCCATGTCATTCTTTCAGTCTCCACCTAAACAACAGGAAAGGTGCTCAGACCACAGTTCATCTTATAATACTATGCTGACACTAGTAAAATGTATTTTTTTTATTAGGATGTGGGTGAGGACATCAGTAGCAAAACAAAATGCAGAGCCTTAAGCTTAAGGAAAAATTAACATATCCATATTGATTTTTTTAAGTAAGAAAGAGATTCATAGGAATTAAAAATCTCTCAAAACAGATTTAAAAGAACGTGGCTTGAAGAGAAATAATATCATTTGATCTGAGAAATAAGAGCTCATTAATTCATATGTATACAAATAGCATAAAGATATATATGTATATATACAATTTTTTAAACTTATATATACATTTGCATGCATGCGTGTGTATGTGTGTAAACTTGGTTAATCATTGGCAATTACTCTTTGTAAATTCCATACTTTTAAAGCACAAATTTACTTATTGTAGAAACAGTAGTAAAATAGTGTCTCTTACCTCATATACGTTGAATTGGGATTGCCCTCTTGAAAGTTCCCTATAGCTTGTTGTAAATTCTCCAATGAAATCATGACTAAAATTAAGAAGAAAAAATATATAGTACTAGCTTCACACATTTGTCAATTATATTTTAAAGTCTTTTAGAGAGGTATAATTTAATCAATATGAAAAAACTTGCTATCTTTATGAACATAAAATATTTTAAAAAACTGACAACTTCATTGTTCATTAGTCCAAAATTTCATATATTCAACAATTACATTTTATTAATATTCAAATATTTAGTTTATACAGAAAAATTATTTCAAATAGGTATGTCAGTTTCAATAGCTCATATCTCAAAAACATGGCATATCTATGTTATCTAATTAATTATTCACTAATTTTTAAAACATACTAGTGAGAAATTAGTAAAAGTGCTGGTATTTAGTATAATGGAGAAATGAAACAGGAAAAAGATGACATTGTTGGAGCTAAAGTAGTATAATAAACATGAGGGATGTCACAGTAGCTATTTGTATCATAGAATTTAAGCTTGGCCTGTTTGTTTTCCAAATGCAAGCTATTCATAGCCATATGAATGGACTGACCTGTAAACCCTCCCGTGTTAATGTGTAACTATGATCACTTAGAAGCCATGAAACTTCAGTAGACCTGACGATGACCAGTAATAGCAACTAACACGTTGTGTTTAACCAATCGAAATACAATGTTTAAAGATTTGGGAGAAAATTAGATGCTATTAATTTTAGCAGAGTTTTGCCATAAGAAATTGAGATACAACTCATTTCAGTATCTAGCCTCCCAGTTCTGCGCTATCTAAAAGTTTTTAGAAATGTATCACAGTGCTTTACTCGGGGCATTCCCCTTTACACTAGTACCACCTTGACTTCTTCTAAATTTAAAATTCAGAAACAGATTGACACATATGAAAATGTTAGAAAGAGGCGGTGGGGAGGACTTAAGACTGAAATATTTGTATTGATAAACCCAACCCACTAGAATTCACTCTTGCAACTTAGGAATAATTACAGGATGGTATTTTATGTTATGTAGTCTGTTAGTGTTAGTAAATTTTTTTGTGAAATCTGGTAATGTGGATTTAATCAGCATAAATGAAATGATTATTTTTGATCTTCAGGAGCACAAGCTCATACCCATGGTTTCTTTTACTGAAATCCTAAAATTCTTGAGTTATGGAAATTCTGTTTAGAACTCATCCTCCTTATTGCTATCCAAGTTTCAGATGTCTTAAGTAGCCACTGAGATAAAGGTTCTATTGAAGCACTTCAAACACAACACTTTGATGTTGATAGCTGTGAAGAAGTCTTATATAACCAGAGATCACCACCACAGGAGTGGTGAGAACCTAATACAGAGACCCTAAAAATGTCTGGATCATTTAAGTCCTGAGTATTTTTCTGATTGCACTAATCTTATCTGTGTTTGGTTAATTGTTCCAATGTTCAACTCTTCATTGTTAATATTAAATTCCTACCACGAGATACTCATCCAAAACTTATTAGACAGAAGCCATATTTACTGGTCTCACGCAAATGCAATTATGCTATCATTTCCATGACATGTAATAGTCCATCTGGGTACAGGCAATCTGACAGTTAAAAGCGTGGGAGTGACCAAACTGCAATTTGATATGGCTACGTTACAGTCGTGGAACTTTCTAAGAAGCAGATATTTGACATTTGGTTCTGTTTTATTCCAGTTAAATTGGTTACTCTTCATGGAGTTTTGATTAACAGGGTACAATCCATTGGGTCTCAATGCTAGAAAGCTGTGCTTCTGTATTGCTGATGTGGGTTTTCTATTCTGAAAGACTGCTGTTCATGAAATGGAGAGTTTTTTCCTTTGTGTTACTTCCTAGAAAGCTTAGAGCCAAACTTGTGGTCTATCTCCAACATATTATGTCTTCATAATATGCTACTGTCTGCAGACTTTTTAGATTTCTTACCCTTTTTACCTCTTTGCTTCAGAATCTTTACATATTTTATCTTATTATATATACTTCCTATGCTGCCATGGATCCTTTTCAAAATCAAATAGGGCATAAATAAACAAAAGAATGAAAAAATATTAGTCTTCCATTCTGAATCTTGTTCAAGATGATTATTTTGAACAAAACACTGAATTTGCATGTAATATAAATACAATGCTATCTTTGCATTGTAGAAGAGAAAGCGGGTCAAGTGAGTTCCAAATCCTATTTCAGCCTCTAAGACATTTCTATGAGACAAAGAAAATATAGCATTAGATCAATTCTGCATCCACAGAAATAAATAAGCAGTGAAGATTTGCAAAAGGTCACAAACATAAGGCAGTAAGTGGAGGTAGCAATAAAACAGCCAACACTAGAAGTAAGGGGCTTTGTCTCAAGAAAAAATCTGAAGAATAAATCTGGGTGCATACATGGTAAATTCTCAGGTCATTTTGTTATAGATCTCTTTGAATACATAGACATTTTTATAATTTTCATCCTTTGTAACCTGTTCTACTTCAAATATTGTATGTTAAATCACAGGTAAGTGGTTTAAAGAGAATATTAAAGGTGGTTTTATTGATTTATTCTCATAATTATAGTTTTCCTTATCAATGATTCCTAGATTCTACTAAGATTATAAGAAAGAAAATGAATTTGACATACTTTTATCTGTTCATGATGTTCAATGCTATCTAACATTGAAACATTTCTCACTACATGGAGAAATAGCATGGAAGTACTCTGATAATAAATAGTTGCCTTGTGATTCAATAATACTGTTTTGCTATTTCCTGTTAATTTAATTGTAACTCAAACAATGATTTTATGTTATGAGTCCCAAGCTCTCTGACTGCATTTACAAAATAAAGTTTGGGCTAAGGCCATTTATCTGGTTTGTGTCTGTTTACATGTCTATTTTTTCATAGTTTTCATATATGTAAATATTATTTAAGGTCCAAGGGAATACATTAAAGAGATATTTAGAGCAAAGTGATTATGACCATAGCTACTAATTTGGCTCTAGAGAGCCTCTAGTAAAGAGATGAAAGTGCTGAATAAAATCTGTATATTAAAATCTTACCTGTGTTCCATTAGTAGTGGATAAAATTGTATGTTGTATAGTCACATTTATACCTGAAACCTGTAGGACAGTCCCTGCACACAAGCTCTTTCATTCTCCCTGACAGTTAGCACATTCTTCCCTTACATCCTTTATCTTTTACTCTACAGTTCAGTTATTATCTCATCTGAGAAGCCTTTTCTGCATCATGTCAGTGTTCTTTACTCTCAAAACCAGTAATAAAAAGCAAGAAACAAAAACAAACAGCCAGTATCTCTCCACCATCACCTGTACTATATTGTATTACATGACAGTTTATATATTTCCCCTCTCTGCCTGTGACACACTGCAAAGTGAGAAAGGTAACAAATCCACCTCAGTCTTCCCAGCATCTATTTCAGTGCCTGGCAAAGAATAGGCACTGCCAAATGTTGCAGCACTCAGGATGATTTCAGTCACGGCAAGTCTTACCTTGCCAGGAATATTAACCATTTTACTTTACATCATTCAAATACAGTCCAAAATAATGGCACAAGTGTCAATCATATTAATCATTATTATCTTACCTCCTAAAGCCAACTCTGAGAGTAATGGCAGATGACTACTGTTTCCCCACAGAAACAGACCTGCATAATCAAGCTAAAGGAAAAGAATAACTGGAGAATATTGCCTTTTGTTGTCACTTCTGATGAACTGCATATTTATTTTCCCGTATGTCATTTAATAGTTTTGCACAGAATGGACACATTGTAAATATGTACTAAATCCACCTCATCATTTTCTCTACCATCCTGCAGTTGTGAGTTAGTCTGTCAAATTCAGGGTCCTTGTGTCTTCACCTAAAAACTGGAGGCAATGCCTATTTGCCATTTCAAAAATAAACCCAGAGAATTAATTTGATTCTTTCGGCAATGTTCAATTTTTTTTAAAGGTATATTAGAATACAGCTTAATTATTAAGAATATAGTTCCAGACATATATACTTGTAGTCAGTAAAGAAGCTTTAATGGATGTCATTTATGAAGGTGGATTAGGCTTATGAATTGATATGTGTTGATATTTTGGACTTTCACACACATGTGGCTTATACTGTTCTGATGCAAGAGTCCTTAATCATGAGGCATTTCCCTTTGGAATATATCACAGAGTGATATGTTTCAGGTGTGTATTGAAAGATATCTCAAGGGAAGATCTGTAAGCAAATTTTAAATAAAAATTTTTCCTAATTTGGATATTGAAAAGATTTGGGCACAAAGATTGGCATTCCTTATGGGAAAAATGGCCTTAGTTTCTGTCTCTTCCATTTGTTCTTCAGTGCAGTGATTCCTCATGTTTCCCTGTTCTGCTTAACCAGTTCCCATCAAGATAGGGAGGTGTTTGAAAATAGCAGGAGTTTGAAAGCGGAGTTATGGAAATGGCAACTCCTTTTAAATAAAAGGTAGTTATGGTGACCCTAATTTATTACATAAACTGCAGACATTCTCACTGGTTAAACCTGTCTTTGTAGGGGCCTAGTCATCTTCTACAGGTGACTGGAAAGGAAGTGCCAGTGCCAGTTCCATGATTACAAGTAAAAAGCACCGTGGAGGCTGGAGGCTGCCCATAATTACAACAAAAAGTTGTGTTTATAAGTTCAGATAATTTATGTTTTTCTCTGAATTGAAAAATTTTCTATTTTTTCTAGTCATAACTTTGACTTTTACACACTCTTCAGTATTTAAGAATGTTTTACAAGATAACATCAGCCTTCTCTGATTCTTGTTTAAAAGGAATTGTATTTAAACATTTCAACAAAAGCAAGTTTTTTTTTCTTTTTGATAACTTCCTGAAATTCTGATGGAAAATTTGGTTTCCTAAAAAACTAGAAATATGACCTTTAAGTATTCCTAGGTTATGAGCTGGTCTGTTTCTTAATTTGCAAAATTAGCGTTATTCCTAATTAACTGCCCCAATAAACACAAATTATAAGTACATCCTGACAAAAGTAAATTGCTCTTCATAACTTGTGTTTTTATTAGTAGGAATTATTTTGTATAAAATACAGATGAATGCATAAGTCATTGTTTATCCCCAGCTTTGTGGAAATTTTAAGCAATTTCAGGAGGTATGCATCTTCTCTGAGCTTCCTGTAGATTACAAGAAAATGTCAGGAACTGCAGAGGGAAATGGATAATCACTCTCTTAAATTAGGAGTTTAGCAAGAGAACTAATTTTATCAGTGTTATCCACACCTGCTTTTTTTTTAATATTTATTTTTTAGTTGTAGGTGAACAGAATATCTTTATTTTTTTTAATGTGGTGCTGAGGATCTAACCCAGTGCCTCACGCATGCTGAGCGAGCACGCTACCACTGAGCCATAACCCCAGCCCCGACACCTGCTTTTTAATCCAATTCTAATATAGATGGAATGTTTTTAAAGCTATGTTTTATACATATATAAAATAACATGTATAAAATATATGTAATATATATTTGTCCTATGGGGTTTCTATATATAATTATATATGATACCCACATAATCACATTTTAATGTTTATATTTTACCTATCATAATTATTAAATATTTGTTTATAAATTTGATTTTCAACACTTGGACAAACTACATTTTCTAAGATGAATATTTTTGACATGGTTCGCACTGGTAGAGCAAATGATATATATTCCATAATTAAGGAAATGTTCTATGTGATGAGTTATCACATTTGAGCTATTATTATATGGCTGGATAGTTTTACCTATTTTCTAAAAGAAGTAGCATATAGAAATAATTAAAGTCTGCTTATAATGTTAGACTATTGAAATTACATGTGAATCTATTAGACTTAATTTACACACAAAGTGGAGCTTTTAAATACAAATATCTTTAGTTCTTTTCGAATTGCCTCTAAAAAGCTTAGTGCACTAAACCATTGTCAGGCCGAAGCTTCCTGCTCAAATTAAAAATTTCCTGGCCAAATAAAAATCATTATATTTAGGACCCAAACTCCCTGAAATAAAATACTTTTACCTAGCTTTAACTTCACAAATGTAATTTAATCTATTAGAAGTTAGGATGGAATTTCTTTATCCAGCCAGGACCTTTGAATATTTATCTAGGGTTCTAAAATGATAAAGTTATTGAGATATGTCTGAAGTGAAATTCTTTTCCCATTTCATGGATCTTAAAATATTTATTATGACATCTATGTTGCATAATTTTTCTCTGCAATTTCAATATGTTTGAATTCTAGTATTTAACTTGAACATAAATTTATAGAAAAGAAAGTCTGTGTGATTCACTATGCTGTTTCAAAAGTTTAAACAATCAGCCAATGAGTGGTGTTTTTTAAACTAGTAGGAATTGATAATAATTACTCATATTAATAGTCAAAACAAAAAGCAGAATGTAAAAATGCTGATAAATTTAATGATGACCAAAGGACTGAAAATGAAGCAAAAATTGAGCTAAGTCTCTATTTTTGTACAGTTTTGCTCTTGCTTTCACTGTTCAATAACCACATAAATGTAGTTCAGTTGCAATATACTTCCTTTCCCATATACGACTAAGTGATACATTTATTAAAGAATAAATAAATATATAGACATATATACTTCAGTCATAAAAGGATACATTCAATTCATAATTTTTAAAAACTTCACGTTAGCTATGCATCGTTTTTATTATTCATTTATACTTGAGCCAGGTCTATATACAGATTAATACTTCATTTTTTCTTTTCTTGAGTTTGTAGCTAAGGTTAAATTTCATCATCTCTCTGGATTTGATATTATATTGCTAGCTTTGTCTTTTCTCTGTCAGCCTTCACTACTACTGTATGCAATTAGGTGCTAGATGGTAATGGTATTGCCTCAATTTATCTTGTATTTTCACAGTTATTAACCCTGGAACATAGGGAGTTCACAATTTTTCAAACCAAGATTTATATTTTGATAATGAAACACAATGGAAAAAAGTCTAACAAGAAAGACACACTTTCCTCTCTATCACTCTAAATAAAGTTCTCTTGGAATTAACAACATTCAATTAAACCAGCACCCAAAAATATTTTCACATCTCAAAATGAAAATTACTTTCTTAAACTACTTACAGGGAAACTAACTCATTAGATAGATATTTTAGGAGTCTTAAGCAATTCCTAATGTTGTTCAAGTGGTATTGCTTTTATAAAAATAGTTTTAACAATATAAATATCCTCAAAGTATTTAAACACAGAAGCCATACAGCTCAATTTACAAAAGATTTTTGTTATAAGGTTGAAAAAACTATATATTTTTTAAATAAATGAGATTCCATCAGATTATGAACCAAATTTCAGAATACTGAGTTCCCTTGAGATACAAATCTAAGCATTAAAAATAACGAGCATAATAGTGTTCAGGTTGCTGAGATTGGATACTATCTATATGTGGAAACTTCCTTTTTAATAATGGCATAGAAAGAGATTTGTACTTAAAATATAAAAATCTGAGAATTTTCTGGCAGAAATAAACAAAATATACATGTAACCCAATAAAAATAATGTCTACCTATTAGACCTCTCTTTATGTTCTACTAACTTTGAAATCATTAGGCTTTCTTGTAATTATTTTAAACCCTCAAATCCATAAAATATATTTTCTACTCCAAAACAGAAAAGTTAACACGATTAACGAGGGAGGAAACAGCAAAATTTTGTCTTGGGTTCTTTGAAAGTTTTATCTTAGTTAATGGTTATAAATGCAGTCCTAACCTCAATATGTGTTGAAATTTATTTTAGAGATTAAATTATAAATTTATAATACATGTGTTCTAATGATTTGATTTGTTAGGACTATATTCTAAAAGATTAAGAACTCATATCTAAACTTAATATAGTAGATATGGTAGATTCTTCCTACAAATTAACTATCTTATTCTATATCTTTTAGGAAATAAAGCACTAGGAAACTGATAAGACACTAGAATTTTCCAGGGAGCATCATGAATATGAAGACTCAAATATAAATACATTTTTCTGTAGACAAATAAAATTCCAGTTTTGAATTCACTTTAAAGATATAGCCACAGAAAAAGAGCATATCAGAAATTTTTTCCTTTTGTTTTGTATGTTAATTTTAGTCCATGTACAACACAAATACGAGTTCAAACACTATTAAGTTAATAAGGTTAAATCTCTATTTTACAGTTAGATCTTCCTAACATAATATTAGGAAGATCAACCACACAAATAGTACAATTTATGAAAACTCATCCCTTCATATTTTTGTCAATCATGATAGAAATTTAGAACATTTGGCTTTTGAAGAAGTTGTCTGAATAATTCTTTAAGACTCTTAGCATTGTATACACAAGGATAATAATTCTATGTGTGTTTAAATATACAATTTACCAGTCAGTATATTTTCATTTTGAGATATGAAAATATTTTTGGTGCTGATGATCTTGCCATCTTTAAAAAACATCATATCATAAATATAAGTCACAGAAAAAAAGATGATAAAAATCTCAAGTTCTTTTAAGGCATTATTTATTAATCAGAAGGCAATTACTGAATACTTCCTCTAGCTGAACATTAATGCCAAATTATTATACTAAATGTTTAAATATAGATATGATGAATAAGAAAAAAGCAAGAGAATATCTTCCTCTCTCAGATGTTCCCTGAGATATCAAATTCAGTAAAACACAAAAGAAACTCATTTTACATTTTATTATCTTAATATTAAAATTTTCTCATTTTTAGTAATATCAATCTCAATGTGGACTATATTACCTGGTTTCAACTAAAATGCAGAAATGATCTCAAATATTTTGAAGTATCTTATACACAAAAAAGTTTCTTCCATTTGCAATAATGTGGATAACTGAGGCAGTTACTTAGATAATTTAAATAGATAATTACTTGTATATTTCAAATAAAACTGTCCAGAGAGCTTTGTTTTCTTCCTTAATTTGTATGTGTAGACACAATTTAAAATTATGAGTATCCAAAATTATGCTCACATGCAGAATGGACCTAAGAATACTGTAGTAGTAAAACTCCAGAGCTTAAAATTCAAATATTGAGCAGAAATGTTTGGTGAAGGAATACAGCAAACTAGCCCTTAAGACATACTATGGTATTTCAGGTATTTGGCCTTTTCCCATACCAGGGAGGCACATGCCAGTCATCCAGACAAAATGTTTTTTAAAATACATAAAACCAGCATTCAAATGTATGTCAATATTTACAAAAGCTAAATTGTAACTGTGTGTCTTAGTTTTAGCCCAGATCAACAACTATCAAATTCTTCCTCCCGAGAGGAAGACTGAACTACAGTTCATGACTGAACTACAACATGAATCCATGATTAAAACATATTTTTGTTTGTTGTTGTCTCAGGATATGTCTACTATAGTTATCACCAAATGCCAAAGATTAGGAACTTGCATTTCCAAGGAGAGATTCTGGACCTCTATAAGTCACATTCCATTTTTCCTACATTAAGGAGCAAAAGGGTGATGGAAGATGTGCTTAGGACAGTGGGACCTATTATATAAACAATATTTTGCTTGCAAGCCAATGACTGCTTAATAGCCACGTAAAATGGGCAAGTCATTTGCACATTCTCAGCCTTTATCTTCATATCTAAAAAAAATGATATTCTTTGCTGGAATGGACATTTCTTAATTAGGAAGAAGTATGTGAAATTGCTTGGAATATAAAATTAAATTTAAAATTTATAATCAATAGTCATACAATTGGATTAATAAGCTATTCTGTGAAATCATTCAATATAACTTAGAGACTATACCATAATAGTATCTCTTCCATTCATAATCATTGTCTCCCTCTCTTTTTTTTCTCTCTCTCTCTTGCCAATTCCAACGGAAAATTACAATTATTACAAAGCAAAGGTATCCAGTGAATTCATGTCTGTAGTAAGCTCCTCATTAAATTTTGGCAAATTAGTTTTCCAATAACTTTAGTTGTTGCTATGCTTCTTTTATGTGCATTTAAAATCCAGGTGATTGACAAACATTACAGTTACATAATGTGATTATAACACAAGATCTCAAATTGCATTGATGTTTTAGAATTTAGAAAACAGTAGGTGATCATTAAATACCAATAATCACTCTACTATATAAAGGACAAGCATCATTACTATACAAAAGTCTTTATCACATCCAGAAATTTAACTTGTAAGATCTCTTTGGCCTGTTCCATTGATTTTTCTCCCAAAACTCTCATTGAGCAATCACATACAAGTCTGTTGTTCCAAAAAGATCATTTAAGCAGAAAACTCCTCAATTCATGCCTTTAATTTATATTTGTTTCCCTCATGTTCCTTAATCTCTAATAACCTGTTACACAACTCTACAATGCTATAAAATTTAAATAAGAGGACCTAGATATGGGAAAGAGTAAAGGAGATACAGCGAATGGCAAAATTTTTAGCCAAATAATCTTAGAATGAGAAACAAGATGAAACATTGCCGAGCCTTACAAATATATGCATCTTTTAGGAAGAGTTTATGTTAAAAAGCTACTGAATCCAGTTGCTAAGGTCTGACATGTTTCTGTTCTAGCCAGAGGTGAGCATGAGTTCTAGTATCATCTATGTTGCATACCAGATTTACGTATGGAGGTCTCTTTATCAAGACTAAGCAAAAGCTAAACTGGAATTTTAAATTCATCAAATTGAAGCCCAAGTCCATCATATCCACTTCTAACACTGACAAGTTAGCAACTTGTTTTCCTCCTATTTCCATCAATAAAGCATGTTTTTTCTTTTACCATCTATATTAGGAATCCAAAAATTTTGTTTACTTCAGTCAACAACTGAAACCATTCAGCCGTTATAAACTTATAGATTCCAACCCATTAACACTAGCCCAGGTATCCATTTGCAAATTTCTCAAGTGAGAAAGTGTGTGTAAAAATACTTTGGAAACTGAAAACTCTATGCATATAATGCAATTCAGGCATTGTGCCTGGCAATAAATACTCTTTTTATTGTATTTACTACCAACATAAGTGGTTTTATTGCTATCCCTATAATCTCCATAAACCTCCCAAGTAGTCTCTGTACTTCTATCTGTCCCTGATTCCAGATATTTTCCTATAGCTTTGATCATGTTAAAATATCCCTAGTTGAGGATCAAAATCTCAACAGCTCCAAAATTCCAATGGGATTCATTATATAATCTCATCTGACACTAGAATTCTTTCATTATATGATTTTACCTTACTTTTTATATCTGTATTTCTTATTAGTTCTTTCTAATATATGATAACTTGTTCACACAGAATCATAGCCAAAACAAACCCCTCTAATCATTGGTTTCAGAACATCCCTTCTTTTTGTAATTTCTACTCTGCTTTCAGGTAAATCACATATCAATTTACCACAAATTTATCTGGAACACTCCCACCTAGATGTAAACTTATCTTTTACTGAAATTCAGCATCATTTTATGACATAGTTCTATCATGAAATGTTCATGCTCTGTCTAGTGTTTTGCTGCACTAGTTGTACTGTATACTCTGTAGGACCACAACTTTCAATGCATAGGCTGTATGTATGTTAATCATTTTTAATTCCTATGCAATAACTGGCATAGCAACCTACTCTATACTCAAAAAACATTTCTTCATTTTAACATATTGGCCTTCTGTTCCTAATCTCAGGAAAAAAATTTGGTTTCATCAACTGAGATTTTTTTTTTATTATTCAATTCCAGAGTAAGTTTCTGAAATAGCTTTCAGCCCAAATCTGAATCAGAATGAATCAGAGTTTTTCTCAAACAACTCATACTTAGACTATATCCTGAGTCTACTGAAGCAGCATCTGGATGGGCAACAGTTGAAAGCAAGCTCTCCAGGTGATCCTCATGTACACCTCCAGTTGAAACCACCACTTCTAGTGGTCTGCCATATATATCTCTGGCAAGTATTGAGCTGATTTCAGTAATTTGCTCTTGATTACAGGAAAAGGTCAATGTGTTATGTTTCACAGGGTGGAGATGTCATTTAAGGACATTTCAGAGATATGCAAAATACTCTTCAATATGAGCCCATGGAAAACCCTTTGAATATGTATTTAAAAACCTTTTGGGAAGCAGCTGGTAGGATGACCTGAAGTCAGAAATATGTTAATTAATGAAATATTTCATCCAGTAACTTGGTTGTCAAAAAAGATTGCCATAAACAAGAAAAAGAGGTAAGTTTTTGTCCTTTTTCTTTAGGAATTTTAGTAAATTTCTCATGTGTGTTGCAATTAAAAGCTTTTTTTCAGATGAATTTTTTTTTGCAAACTGTGAGACAGTCCAAAAGATGCCAGAAGATGATAACAAAAATGATGAAAATGAACAACGCTGAGGTACTTCAGAGTTGAGTGACTGAATATCTTGTTGACACAGTGTCAATTTCTCAGTATGGTATTGAGAACACTGCTTTCCTGCATCAGGAGATTGTTCTTTAGAGAAAGTATCATTATAAGAAATCATTTTCCAATGTTTTGAATATAACAGAGAGATTTTCATTTTAAGAGCAATAACTGTGAACCCCTAGAGACACAAGCAGGAACTTGAATCAAAATCATCCAGTCATTATATTATTTTTTATGAAGAATAAAGTTCAATTAAAAGCTTCCTTTCTGTTACTGTTCAACTTTAAAGCAAGACCTAGAATCTTACGTATTGAAAATACAGAATGAATTTGCATATGATATAGATGTTTTTGTCTCTTGAACTAATAAGATGGGAGTGCAACACATGTAAATTAAATGAATGAGAAAAAATAAACTTAAGATGTAGTTTCTATAAAGAGAAATTGGAAACTAGAGAAATGGGCTCTCTGCTTTGCAGTTTAACTTGGCACATCACTCATACTTAACTCCTAGCTCAATCCTTGGGAGTATAGGATTCTACTCACCTGATCTTCCCAGGCTTTTCAGAAGCAATCAGATTTTCTGAATTAATTTTTTTCAAAATGACATGTAATGATTGTACATATTTATGGTGTACAGTGAGATAATTCAATCAATGTATGTATGCAGTGTATAATAATTAAACAGAATAATCAGCATTTCCCTCTCAAACATTCATCATTTCTTTGTGTTGGGAAGCTTCAGACTGTTCTTCTAGTTCTTTGTAAAGTACATTTTGTTGTGAACTATTACCATTCCACTGTGCTATTTTTTTTAAGAAAGTAGCAAGCTGTGATTTCTAATAAGACACTATATGCTCAACTAGCAATTAAAATACTATTACCAATATTTGTAGCTATGGCCAGTGTTTCTAGATAGAATATCTTATCATCACATTTGTTAGTTATCCTCCATTGTTCTCTCTCTCCCTGAGACAGTCTATTCTTGCTTACTTAACCATCTCTCAATCCTTCAGGTAAAGAGGTATAAAATGCACTAGGAACTCAGCTCTCTAAGCCACATAATGGAACTGGACAGTTGATATGTCAAGCTGATTTATTTATACTGTTGATATTTCTAGACATTTGTTTACACCTTCTTTTCTTAATATATTTTAAGAACCTGTGGCAACATTTTTGATAATATGAAAAGGTATATAAAAAGAAGTAAAAAGTGTTTTTCATCCCACCATCCAGAGATAACCTTTCTGATGGTTGATGTATCTTTTCTATTTACATATTCTAAGCAATCCAGATATAGCACTTAAAGCTACACTGCCCATTTACTACATACTAGCCATGTGCAGTCACTGAATACCTGAAATATGACCAGTATGAAGTTTTGCAATAAGTATCTAAAATATTCTGTATTTCAAAGACTCAATACATTAAAGAAAAAAATATCTAACTATATATATATATTTGGTACTGGGAATTGAACTCAGAGGCACTAGACCACTGAGCCACATCCCCAGCCTTATTTGTATTTTATTTAGAGACAGGGTCTCACTGAGTTGCTTAGTGCCTCGCCGTTACTGAGGATGGCTTGAACCCCCAATCCTCCTGTCTCAGCCTCCCAAGCCACTGGGATTATAGGCATGCGCCACCACACCTAGCTTCTTTAACAATTTTGATGTTAATCATGCTGAAAAATAATACTTTAAATACATCAATTTAAATACGATATATTATTAAAATAATTTCACCAGATTATACTTTTTTTTATTGTGGCTACCAGAAAAATGTGACTCGTGCTATTTCTACTGAATAGTACTCTAAAATTTCAATTATAAAATTATTAAAAGCATACCCACAAATTATTAAACCTCCCTAGAAAGCAATATTAATAAATACATAATATTCTTTTTGATGGATGTTTCAAAATTTAACTTGAACACTTAAATTGTTATATTTGAGTTGAACATTTTTAGCATAAGTCTTCTTTTCAGGTTTCTGACAATTATCTTAGACTCTTAGAAATGAAAGTAGTAGAGAAAAGTTAAAGAGGTATGTTTAAGGATATTAATAGATGTAAACAAATCAGTTCCCAATACTTTGTTACCATTTATAATCCTATTAAAATACAAAATACCTACCTCAAGTCCCCTGATCAATATCAAATAATGTATTTTAAAATATTTTCTAGTCTGGTTTAAAAAGTTATTGATTTAAATGTAATTTATTATATATAATGCTACATGTTTGAAATTCTGTTTTTGTTGTTCATTACTAGTAAACTTGATTTTTTCTTATGGATTCACTATTTGTGTTTTTCTGATCAATGCTAGTCTTTGCCTTTTCGTAATTGAGTGTGGGCATTTTCTTATTATATTAGGACTCTTTATGTATTAAAGAATTATATTTTTATCTACAAAGCTTTATATATTTAAATATATGGATTTATTCAAATGTCCAATAAATATTACAAGTAGTCAACCTGACAGGTGACTGGTCCCCAGGGATATACAAAGTGAGATATGCACAATGAGATGCCTACAAAAATGCCTAAAATTTTAAACTGGATCCAAACATTGACAAGGACACAGAGCAACTAAAACTCTCACACAAGGCTGGTTGTTAAGTAAGTTGGCAAACTACTTTGGAAAAGTGTTGGTAAGCACCTACTAAAGTTAAATACAGGACCCAGTCCCAGGTATATATACAACTGTATCAAATTTCACCATGTACAACCAAGAGAAATACACAAATATGTTCATACAGTACTAGCACTTATCATAAACAACAAAAACCATTAAAAAAAGGTCCATCAATCATGAACTAATTAGGTATATTGTAGCTTACTTACCAGCAAGATACACTAAAGATACTTCAATGAACAAATACAACATGAATGAATCTCATAAATTTTTTTCAATGTTGAGCAAAGCTAGAAATTAAAGTTCACTTATTCTGAGAATGCATTCATTATATTAAATTCAAAAATGAGCAGCAGTAAGCTATGGTAATAGAAGGCAGGAAAGTGGCTGCTTTGGGGAAGGTAGAGAGGGACAGGAGAATGCTTCTAAGTGCTGGTGAGCCTCTGGGTGTCAATGTGGGTGCTCATCACAGGGTGTGATCAATCTGTACAACTTCATTACGCTACATGTTTATGATTTGCACATTTTGCTCCTGTACACTGTAACTGAGTTATGAAGATTATTGTTAAAATGGACCTATAAATTCCATCTCTTATTATTCTAAAAGCCCTTTAAATTCAAAAATTAATTCCTAGTCTTCTATTTTCTTTTCTTTGTATTCTTCCCATTTAGGTGGAAATTATTTTGGTCAATGGTTTGAGTCTTGATTAATTCTTAGGTTAGTCTGAATCATATATAAATCATTTCAAGTCATATGAAAGGCTAAATTGGTTATTTTCTAATTTCTCATTCTTCCTAATCTAATTCAAGAGAAGGAATCTGGTTGCCTTCAAATAGCTTATCTCTCTGGCAGGTATCAACCTGAGTTCCTGTAGGATTTTGGATTCAGAGAACCACAGATTTTAAGACTAAATCATATCTATAGATCAAACTAAAAGTTAACATTTTTAGCCAGTTTACATTCCCTTTCTGTGTCAGTTAACCCTAATTCAGCAATAGTATTCCTGAAGGCATAAAATGATTTATTTTGGACTTAAAATCCAAATATTTCCAAGAGACATTAATAAGACCTCAGCTTCACTCATTTGCCCTTATTCTGAAGCTTGCTAGAATATTTTTGTCCTATTATGAACAGTCCTTTCTGTCTAAATTCCTTTTCTTCCATATGTACAATTCAGGCTATCTTTAGTCTTGATTTATTTTCTCTTTCTATGGGCTATATTGTAAAAATATTTTCTACTGTTATGTTGCTCTCTTTACTATTCTTCTCTTTTCAGTATCTGTTTACTTTTTTAAAAAATCATTTCCAGTTGGGCACAGGAGTGCACACCTGTAATCCCAGCAGTTTGGGAGGCTGAGACAGGAGAATTCGCGAGTTCAAAGCCAGCCTCAGCAACTCAGTGAGACTCTTTCTCTAAATAAAACACAAAATAGAGCTGGGGATGTGGCTTAGTGGTCAAGTATACCTGAGCTCAAACCCCAGTACCAAAAAAAGAAATCATTTCCAGTGTTTTGTTGTATAAATTATGATATTCTTACAAAGCAATTTCTAGTAACAACTACTTTATACCCTTTTTATTATATATACATTTACTTCATCTTTTCACCTCATGAAACCTACAAATAATTACAGAACTAGCTAACTCCTAACTCATTAATTTCTTCTAGTGATAGTGATTCTGTTCTTCATTGTTTATTTCTGAGAGATGCAGGAGTTAACAACTATTTGGACACTGGATAGAGAAAGGAAGGGCCAAAAATGATTATGATCCTTCAAGTCTGTTAAGTTTGGGATTAGAGTACTGCCTAGGACTTACTCTCAAGAAATGTTAGTTGGTAGAGCCAAAGTAAATATAAAAATAGGTAGATATTTACCTGCCCACTTGTTGATAATTAGTCACTGCTCAGTCTCTTGAGTGGCTTCCTACTGCCCCAGATTCCACTGATGCCACCTAGCCTCCCCAGGTCTAAAATCCCCAAAATCCTAAAAGATGGACTTGGCAATGTAAAGGGCCTGCAGGTCCCTATTCCCATTGCATGGCTTTCATCTATTTTGATAGTGTATAAACATTTTAAATATCGGCCCTGGAAATCTCACAATGGAATAAACGTAAGAGGAGAAAGGCAGAAATACAGGTGAAATTGATGGTTTGTTCAGGATTGGAAAAAATGAAATAGAATCAATCTCCTCTTTATTAAACAGAGTTTTAATTTGAATAGTCTTTCTCAGTCCTAAGGACTCTAATACTACCTTATACTAGAATTAGAAATCAATTTATATTTCACAATTGAATAATAACATTTTAATGGACATAAAAGAATTTAAATAGTAAGGTGATAAAAATCAAAAATTTAACAGTATGGATATACTGGTTATTTGAATTTGATAATTCTGTGTACCGGGTAAAAGTTTATCAGTATTTGGACATGAAATAAAACATAAGAAATCAATTTTCATCAAAAGATCATAAATACATGAATGTAAAACCTAGGATAACTGTAAACGGTAAAACAGAGTCGGGAAATGACAGCTGAAAACTCACTCACTACCTGAAGTTCCACTGGGGAAATAAAGCCCTGATGTTATTCAAGATATTTTCTTTTAAAGCATGAGAATGAGGACATAAAACAACAAGTATTGAAGGAGGATTGAATGTTCATTAGACAGATAACAGCTATTTTAAATACTCTCTTCTGTAATACTAAAAAATAACACAGCAAGGACCTAGTACATAAAAGGCAGTTAATCTACACCGTGAGGAGTAAGAAGACAAAACCCAGCCCTTGACCTCAGGGAGTTTATAATTATCATGAAATGCAAAGTAGAAACAAATAATTTCCATACAAGTCAAATTGTGTTGTCTGCTAATAAACATTCCTAGGTAGTAAACACACAGGAGAGAGGGATTAAATGAATTCGGAGATAAATAAAACTTTCATACAATTGATAGCATTTTAAATTTGTCCCAAACAGAAAACCCAGAGGCAAAAAGAACATGGCAGGGTTTTCCAAGTGGTGAAACTATCTGAGCAAATGCATGATGGAAGAGGACAGGCCCAACATGAGACTGCATGGTCGAACTGGCCAGGGTAACACTTCCCAAAATCTGCCTTGCATTTTTCTCTTAGTAAAGAGCCTGTATGAAATGGTTATAAACTGTGAAATGATTTAAAAAATCTAATTGAAGACAAGATATATGCATTTCTTGAAATATATATCTGAAAAAATCCAAAATCATTAAAGGTAGAAGGATTTTAAAAAATTAAATGCATATATAAAGCATGTTTTTTTTTAGTTAAATTGCATCACCTGGCAAACCATTCAGCACAATGTGTACGCAACGACAATTTATTCCAAATTAATTGACAGAATTTCTATTGGATCATAAATAATCAAGAAGTTCAAGAGTTAAAAATTGATTACCACACTAAGTATCTAATGATACATAATTAAATCTGCCTTTCTTGAGGGCAAGAATTATAGATTAAAAGGAAAGGCAATGAAGAACTCACAAACTACATCTGAGAAAAACCAAATAGATATGTCAGTGAATAATATGCACATTATGAAATTCCATTTATTAATATTTTTAAAATTCAAAGAATAGGCAATAGAATAAGGAAAAGATTGAATCTTGTCTACTGAACACACAGGACATTCAGGGTTAACTATAGGCAAATGATGTGTTATATTTAAGAGAAGATTAGATAGAATGTGTGAGGAAACTGAAAATAAATGAAAGAAATAAAAATCTTACAAAGATCCTCCTAAATAAGGTCTAATGTCTTAAACAACTCACAAGTAAATTCTTAAGCACTGGGCCAAGAATCACTTGGACATGATGATACATAATCCCAGAATGAAAATATCAAGTGCATTTATCAAATATTAGCTTCAAAGATAACATACTACAAAAGGATAGCATTTGTGTAGCATTTTACAGGTACATGAAGTTTGCACTTAGTTATAATAAATACCCCTATTAAATGGCACCATTTGACAAAATGCAGAGTGGTAACAATGAAACTTTTACTTTCCCTATTCAATAGACTTGGCAAGCTGGAAATTCAAGATTGGCAGTTCACCATCTCAGCCTTTTCATCAAATCATCATTTTTCTGGTAGACAGCGATCAACTTGGTAGCCCATTTACAATCAGTCCCATATTATAGATACACGGACTTAATGCAGAGCTGCTCCATTAATGCTCACTGAATTTTAAATTAAGCTACAAATTCAGCTACAGCAACTTCAAGCAATTGAAGCTTTTCAAGGACACCGCCGCTGATTGCTTCAGAATCCAGACAAGTCAGTTTTCAGCACTTTAGCTTCCAATTGTTAAAATGAGGTTTAAATAGTCTTCTTTCTCATCTTTTAAAGAAAAAGTGAGAACTATGGGAATGATTTTACTAAAGTGGTTTAACTTGTTGAAAATTAAGTACATTAAAACCAATTATTCATTCCAAGGTCAAGCATTGCTCCTGGCACTCTCAGACACTGTCAGTATGTTTAAATAAAAGGGACAGAGGACTATATTTCTTCTCTTCTAGATTAGCTCAGGGTATTTAAGTTAATGTTAAGTGCTAACTTGTTCAACAGCATTACCATATTTGTGTATACTTGATAGATTCATGAGATGTTCCTCACAGAATTAATTTCAAGTTGATGAATTAAGCTAAAAATACTATCAGAATTCTGACAAGACCACACAGCTATCTGAAATTTCCTGTCCATGAATTTCATTGTGACTACAATTATCTGAAGTACCCATAGCTCATAAAAACAAAATGTTATAAGCAGGTGAAACTAATCAAGCACTTTCCATTTTAATTTTTACCTGAAATACTTCCTTCAGATTGAGCTTTTTTTTTTGTTTTGTTTTTTTGTTTTTAGTACCAGGGATTGAACTCAGAGGTACTTGACCACTGAGCCACATCTCCAGCCCTATTTTTGTGTGTGTTTTATTTAGAGACAGGGTCTCACTGAGTTGCTAAGCTCCTTATCCTTGCTGAGGCTGGCTTTGAACTCGCAATTTTGTCTCAGCCTTCCAAAGCAGATTATTCTACTGGTTTTCTATGGTCAAATTTATACACAAAATAATATAGACATATGACCAATTTTTCCCATCATGTTAGGGGACAGTTCTAAACTTCTATTAAATGTAGAGAAAACATTCCATCTGATATAAAGTTACTTATGATGTTCATCAGATGGACTTCATTAAATAATATGGTGGTGCTGTCCAGTGTGGTAGCTGATGGCCATGTCTTGCTAGAGGGTACCTGAAATGTGGCAGGACTGAACTGAAATGTGGTGTAAACATAAAACAGATTATAAATTTCAGAGACAGTACGAAAATGTAAAATTTATCCTTATTTTTCATACTGACTCTACATTGATAACACTGTAGATACACAAGATTAATGAAATATATTATTACATTAATTTCACTGGTCTATTTTTAATTCCTAATGTTGCCCCTAAAGAATGTAAAATTAGTGACTTGCATTTTATTTCCATTGAACAATAGTAGTGTATATTGTAAAAAAAAGCCACTGAGCAAATAATCTATTCTTATAAGAAGCTTCAAAAGTTCTGGATGTACATATGGAATATAAAATGAAAGCATACAGGATTTTGAAAAAATATTAAAGATGGAAGAAAGACAAACATAGTGAATAAGAAAGTCTCCTGCTCGTTACATTGTGTCATAAAATATAATGAGTGTCATATCATAGTCATTCTGATTTAATGAAAGGACACTTACACTGGAAAATTATGTCAGAAAAACAAAAATGCATGTAAAAATTTTAATAAGCATGGTATTATTCTACATGTAACCACAGCTGGATATCAAATAGATTTGCATTTCAAATCTATATGGTGACTATTACTATAAATTTATATAGCAATATACATTTAAATTTATATTATAAAGTATGTAAATTTAAATGTATATACTATAAATTTATATAAGTATAAATTTATAAAGTTTTTACGCATTATTTTCTACCAGGGACTAATATACATTTTAATTTTCATATAAGTTACTTAATTGGAAGGGTTACTGAGAATTATTATTTTAATTTTGCCTTTTATATGGTATCCACAACCCAATAACTTGCTAACATTGAAGAAAGCTGTTTTGATACATATGTATCATACAGAATTATACATTGAAATATTTTATTGAAATATTGAGCTACATTTTCAACTAAAGGAAAATCATTCTACCCTAACATTAAAAATATATTAAGACATTTACAAAGTTGCAATTCATTTCCCCAATTATTCATTCTGCAAATCCTATAATTCAATTCCAAGGAATGTTTAAACTTCTTCCTAACAATGTTTTCTACTTCCAACCTCACTCTCTTTATTTTCAGTACTTAAAAGTTCAGACATCTTATGAACACAGTTAATGATGGTATATTTAAGCAAGATTCAAAAGATAAATCAACATATCAAGCAGTTGACAATCCAATGACAAAATGAGTTTGTACACTCTCCATATATAAATAGTTTTTTTGCTTCTAAGCAAAGATGTCTTCTGATGTTTCCAAACTAATTATTTACTGAAAAATGTTTCCCCAATCTCATGGTCCAAATCCTCCACTTTCATTAACTGTTCATAAATGGTGTCTGTCTGTCTCTCTCTCGCTCTTGCTCCTACTCTAGCTTTCATGTATGTCTAAGCCAGATCTTGCATATATTTTACTGCCCATTAAGACTTGCTACTTAAGAACATTTTTCCTGATAATGTAACATTTTAGGTAATGAAATAGTCAAATTATGTTAAATAGTTTCCTAAACAGCCTCTGCATTCTTCATAATAACCACATTATCAGTTACTAAAGTATCATAGGGTACGACCCATGTCGATGCAAACAGCTTTTATTTAAGTAGAAGAATATACAATTATAGAGTGTACCCTAGAGAAACACAGTGCATTATGGTGCACTGCTGGAAGCAGATTACCAGGTTTCAAAGTCTGGCTCCACCTTTATTAGTTGTATGACCTTAAGTAAGTTACTTCTTTTCTTCAATTTATCTCTAAAATGGAATTAATATAATACCTGTCATTTATTAAAAATTAAACTAGGGATAACATGAAAAATGCTTAGAGAATACCTGGCACAATATAAACATTCATCAAGTCATATCTTGGATAGGAATACTCAAAAACCCCAAATCAAAAGAAAGAATAGTCACATTCCAAGTTAACTCTGATACTCAAAGCTACTTAAGAGGCTTGCAACTTAGAGGAATGTTGAAGGAGAGTCATAGAAACACACCATTCAGATATAGATAATACAATATGTAGAATTTCTGCCAAAAGGATCACATGCTCGTGGATATAGTGAAATCTAAATTTACACCCCTCATTCCTAAGTGGTCAAATTAGAACCATTTCCCCAACTTGTAAAAATCATTACGAAAAGGCTACCAGTTTTGCCCATTCTCAAAATCTAAAATAGCTTATATGATAACGGGTATAAAGTCCTTTACTTAGAGTGGCATTATTTCCTTTTTGATTTTTCTAGGCAGGAAAATTCATTTTCTCTGTGAGTCAAGGTTAATGAAGCAATGGAGCATAAGTTTCCAACAGAAAAACAAAGTTTTCTGATAGGATCACTCTAGAATGCATATCAAATTCTTATAAAGGAAACCCAAATAAATACTTAATTCAATGAATACCTAGCAGAAACACAATGATCAGTGGTATAGCATGGGTTATCACCAAGAGTAAATTCCAAACCATGATTTTATGATTTTAGGACAATCATGTTTGAGATACAATTTGAAGAGTGAAATCCTTGAGTCTTACAGTTATTTGTTGGTAGCTTAAATTTGATGTAAAACTTCCACCTCTTTTTTTTTTGGGAGCACAACTTTTCATTTCTCTGGTTGTATGTGATGTAGAATCACAACATACATGCAGTCATACATAAAGCTAGGGCTATGATGACCATCATATTCCACCATCTTTACTGTCCCCATGCCCCCTCCCCCTTTCCACCCCTGTGACCAAAGTTCCTCCATTCTTTCTGTGTCCTCCCCCACATTATGGATCAGCATCCACTTATCAAAGAGAACATTTGGCATTTGGTTTTCTGAGATTGGCTTACTTCACTTAGCATGATATTCTCCAACTCCATCCATTTACCTGCAAATGCCATAATTTTATTCTCTTTTATTGCTGAGTAATATTCCATTATGTATATATACCACAGTTTCTTTATCCATTCATCTATCCTCCTCTCTTTTATCTTCCCTTATCACTTCTTTAAATAGGAGAAAATACTATTGTTTCAAATTTTTGGACACTTATTGGACCATGTGTGAGAATATGTGGGTAAATGTCATATATATGCATGAAAGTGTCTATCCAGGTAGACATTTTCCTACATATGCAGTCAAAGGAATGAGAGGGGCTGCCCTGAAACTGGGCTCCTGAAACTGTTCCTGTATCCACAGTAGTGCTTGGAAAACCAGGCACTCCCATCTCTGGGTGTGGTTGCTGGTTTCTATGAATTGCAGAGAGAAGGCTTTGCCTGCATCTTGTGTTTTGACCTCCAGTTTCAGCTCCATTTACCAATAAGCTGTGGGTTTGGGTTTAGGGCATTAGCCAAGTAGAAAATTAAAAGAGCACCCTTTACTACTTTCCCAGTTGTCATCCTCCTTTGGCATGAATCTATTCAGTCATTTCTGGAACCACCTGGAAAGGCAAATGTCTAGGACAATGTGGGATTTTTAGCATTTCTAGGTCCTCTGCTTTAACTTTTAAAACATCTCAATATCAATCCTACTTAAAACAGCAGAAACACTGGGAAAATGGTCAAAGAAGAAAAGGAGGAAGTAGTATGCTCTCACCCTTTGAGTCTTTAGTATCTGCTGTGATATGCAGAAGGAGATTATCTTGCAGAGCCCTGAACAACCATTTGCTCTACCAATCACCAGACACAATTCTAGAGTTTCTTTGTGAGATAAGTCTCCTCTCTGTTTCTGCAGGGGGAGCGAAGGGTGTGTGTACAGTGCTTAGGTACACTTCCTTGGTACAGGATATAAAGTTTGTAGGAATCTTCAGAGAGATGGCAAGATGCAGATATTTGAGAATTTCTACTCTATAGCTAATAAACTAGATATCTACAAGTAGGAAGCAATGAGAAAACATCAGGTCCAAGGTGAAAATCTTTATTACTGTAAATGAGGAAAATCTCTTTTAATCTTCAAGTTGAAGAAAATACTCTTTTAAAATCTCATGTAAGCTGGGCACGGTGGCGCAAGCCTGTAATCCCAGCACTTAGGGAGGCTGAGACAGGAGAATCCCGAGTTCAAAGCCAGCCTCAGCAGTGGCGAGGTGCTAAGCAACTCAGTGAGACCCTGTCTCCACATAAAACACAAAATAGGGCTGGGGATGTGGCTCAGTGGTCAAGTGCCCCTGAGTTCAATCTCCAGTACCAAAAAAAAAAAAAAAATCTCATGTGAACATCTCAATGACATTTGATAAAACCAGACACAATATGCAATCTAAAAACAGAAATTAAAAATAGGGCTATTTCCATGTACTTGCTTCTTAAAGTATAGTTTCAAAAGCAAGAATAAAAGAAAATGTCTTACCTCCCATCTCTATCCCAGTCATACACCTCTACTTTGATTGTTCTGTCCATGGGAAAAACACACAGTAATATTCATTAGTAAGATCAAAATAATGATTGAGAATTAAAAACTAAATTGTCAGATATTATAGTCAGATAAAACAGTGCAAGCTTGTAGATTTTACAAGTAATTTAATAGTGATTTAGCTAACTTCAGTGTTACAATTCAATTTACATTTTAAAGTCAGTTTCTAGAATCTATGTTGATTCTTTAATGGGAGTAGAGAAAGTACAAGGGGATGCAGCTCCTTAATGGGGAGGGAGGGCCCCACTTCCACACTCTTGAAAACCTCTCTCTTGGCACAGTATTTCTCAAAGTCAGAATCACATGGGGTTTTATCAAGACACAAGTAACTTTTATGCAGAATTTCTGGCTCAACAGGTCTGGGTTGGGACCTGAAAATCTAAATTTCTACGAGGTTACCAGTACAGATACTACCAATCGTGTTCTGAAATCTACTTTCTTAGAAAAAGAACGAGTCTAGTTACACATATGGCAGTCTTATTAAATAAATAACATGACAATTAAGTAGTACCTTACATTTCAAAGTGAACTTAATGCACACTGGTAAACAAGTGTTCCTTGTATAACACTGGTTAATAGAATAAACTTCCTTTTTCTTATATACAAATAAGTAAAATAACAAAGAGATGGGTTCTTATTTTCTACCTATTTTCTTTGGGGCAGAGGAAAGGCTTTTAATATTATAACTTTATAATTACCTTTCATTAAAAAAAGAAAAAACTTTGATTTTAAGATATCATCAGGGATATGGGAAAATCTTTAGGACCACCTCACCTGGGTACTTGTTCTATATCTATAGAATTTCTATGAATCAGCAACCATGAGGGCAGTTATGCCAAGTAACATTTTCAAGACTTTGTATCGACAATAATATGGTCATTTTCTTTAACCTCCTCTATATGTACTTATTCCACTTTAGAAGGACATACCACATTAAAGTTTGAGGCAATGAGAATTCCAAGATGGCTCTCAAATAACAAGTTAAAGCTTAAGCTAATGTTCAATATACACTGGATATTTTCATGTTTAATATTTTTACTTTCCACATTTTCATCTTTGGAAAATCAGTCAGTTTAACCAAATTTTAATTGGCCAAATTATATCTCTTGCCGGAATCATCATGGATTAAAAAAGAGTTATTTAAATTTTTTTAAATAAATTATACAAGCTTTTACAAATACATGTTTACATAAGCAAAGAAGCCATCTTCATTTAAAAATAATATGGCTTTGATTATTAGATCTATACTAAACATCCAAAATCCTCAGAGAA
The DNA here is from genome assembly GCA_004024805.1 of Geosciurus inauris. Classification (NCBI taxonomy): domain Eukaryota; kingdom Metazoa; phylum Chordata; class Mammalia; order Rodentia; family Sciuridae; genus Geosciurus; species Geosciurus inauris. The sequence continues at coordinate 16,420 of PVHX01003614.1, read as the reverse complement.
GTTGCCATTTATTTTACCTGTCATAATCACCATTGCATAATGCTCTGACTGAGATCTTGAATGCTTGCCATACTGGATTTAGAGTGTTTTTGACAACTTCAGTTTTATGACAAATTGTAAAACTAAAAAAAAAAAAAAAAAGTTTCCAGTTACTTTCATGATTCAATTATGATATATTGTTTTAATGTCATTCCTCTTTCTTTTTGTGTAGAATAAATGTCAATCCCACTGTTACTGCTATACCATGTAATAAAATGAAAATCATTTTAAAACTTTTAAGATTAGCTCTCTATATTATAAAGCAATGAGATTTTGCTATAAGTTTATCACACATAATTTTCTACAGATTCAATAAACCTAAAGCTATTTTATAAGTGATTTTTATAAAAACTGTGGTGGCATACTGACACAGTGGTTAAAAAAAAAATCCACAGGCCATCAAGAATATAAAGATCACCTGTAACTCTAAATAGAGCAGTTTTGTTGGAGTATTAGGGAGAAAAACCTGGTTGAAGAGGGTTTAATAAGAAAAAGAGAAACTAAGAATATGTGTACAATATTTTGCAAGGGTTCATCTGTGAAAAGAAAAAGAGAAATGGAGGGTAACTCGGTTGAGTTTGAGTCTTAAACAGATCCCACAACCCATGTGTTCAAGGCTTGGTCACCAGTCTCTGGTGCTGTTGGGAAGTAGCAGAACCTTGAGGAGGTGGGACCCAGTGGAAAGAAGTTAGGTCATCAGAGACATGTCCTTGAAGGAGATATGGGGAATCCTTTCTCTCTTTCTCTCTCTCTTTCTGTTTCCCAGCCACCATGGAGTGAGTACCTTTGCTCTACCATGGGTTCCCCACAGTGATGTTCTGCCTCAACATGGGTTCAAAAGCAATGGAATCAGCTGAGCATGGACTAAAACCTCTGAAAACATGAGCCAATATAAAACTTTCCTCCTTTAAGTTGATTTTCTCAGATATTTTTCCCAGTGACAGAAATTTGAGTAATACAACAGCTTAAAGTAAAAAATTAGATAAAGGAAAGGGGTTTTGTTATTTTTATTATTATTATTTTTCATGGTGGAAGAAATAACTAAAAGATTATTCGCTAAATGAAAAGATCTAGTAGAGAGGAAATCATGTATGATGCATGAAAGAAAGGGGAGAAAGACTGGAGCAATGTACTTCAGATAGATGACAGTGAACAAGAAAAAATAAAAACAACTGACCATCTTTAAAGCAACACTCTCAACAGTCTACTGACTTATGGCTAATTTCCTTATGGTAAAATCATAATTTCTGATATACTCCTAGTGTCACCAGTCATAGTGATTAAATAATTTGACACTTGAAATTTCTCCTCATAAGAAAGTGACTCATCTTCTTAGTGAGATATTTATGAGCCAGGCAGTCATTTTTCTACTGTTAATCATTATCATTTGTAACACATTAGATGGGATTTGTACAGAAAAATCTCACCAGTAAGAATTCTACAACTGATGTAGCTAGCAGAGATTCTAACAGGATTCTGATGTAGCTTTTTCTAATATTCAGGAATACAGATATGAATATAAATGTGTGTAGGTACCCATCACAAAAATATTGTAAGAAAATAAATACTCACTGAATAACCTATATGAAGATAATTCAACTAAATTTATTTACCAAGATTAGTTACTGCAAAGGTCACATTACTAAATAAATGGGAAGGCAAGAAAGTAAAAATTTGTAACATAGATCATAGAGGTTTTAAATTAATGTTTTTAGTAGAAAAGAAGTTACTTTTTTTAAAATAAAATGAGCCTCAAACACAATGGGTGAGAGGCAGTTTTTGAAATAGTTCTATGTTCAATTAAATAGAAATAAAGCAAAATTTTGTGAGTAAAAGGTTGACATACTTGAAATTGAGGAGTGTGTCAGAACCTTCTACTCATTCACTATCAAAACAGAATGATCTATATTAATTCATTTATATTCATTAATGAATATAAACTAGTTTTGTGTCTAAATATATATGGAAAGTTTTCTTAAATGACATTTATCAAATTTTAGCAATTGTTGCTTTACAATTTTTATTATATTTTTTCTTAATATTTAATTTTACTTAATGATTAAGTTTTTTAAAAGCATAATAAAATTTTGTAACAAAGGCATCACTAGTAGCATTAAATGTATGCTTGTACAGCTAATCTTTACTGATAAAGTAGTACGAAGAAAAATAGGAAATTCAGTAAAGAAATAGTTCAGTCAAGAAAAGAACAGAACATTGTGACTCAAGAAAGTTTAAACCATTCTTTAGTTTCTCTCCCTATTTGAAACGACTGGCAAATATGATTATGTTCTTCAATATTTTTCATATGGGTAAAATTGATGTACAAATGCATTTTTAGGTCTTATATTCTTACTACCAAATCAAGTGACATATACAATAATATGGCACTACAACAAAAACATCCAATAGTTAATTAATAAGTTCATCAGCAAAAGTCTCACAATAATTGAAACATCATTCTGAACTACCCAGTACATTTACTTTAAGTAGCAAACTTTCTGTTTCTACACAACATCTTATGGGATTACCACATAACATTAACATGTTGTGTAATTTTATTTACAAGTGTAATGGTACTAATAGATTATTTTTCATATTACGCTCTTCACTTAACTTCCAATCTTAATTATAAAATTATAATTATAAAACAATAATAATAACAATAATAATAAGTAATGTTTAAATTCTTCTTACATGCCAGAAAAACTTCTAGAATTTTTTGTGTAATAAGCTATTTAATTCTTTTAACAATCCTAGAAGGTAACTATGATTATTACCTCATTTTACAGATGAGAAAACTGAGCCTCAACATAGTTTAAAATACCCGTCCATGGCCTTTAGCTATTAAGTAGATTTAAACCTTAGCAACATAACTTTAATAATAGTTTAACTACTAAACTTTGCCATGAATACTGACAGTACAAAATGAACCACAGAACACAATAATCAAATATACTTAATGGTAGACTTATTTTGCTAAATTATGCTCTATAACCCACAGATATGTATTCAAACCACACAAAAACCAATCTAATCATAACTAGCAAAAACATCCAAATTTACTATAATGTAACAAAAAAACTTATTGACTTATACTCAGATATTACTGGGACAAAAAAACTAGCATAAAAAGCAATCCATATAAGTTCATATACTTCTAAAGAAAATGATTTAAGAGTTCCATAATAAAACAAAACATATTTGTTTCAGCAGTTTGGGTCTCTATCCAATATCATTCTTCCACACTTCTAAGGCAATATCATAACTATATAACAAGTAAAGAGGAAATGTTTCTATAAAACTTAAAATCATTCATTTTAAGTATCAAACATAACATATAAAATTATTATGAAGTTATACATTGCTACAGAGATACAAAAATCACATCAATTTTTTAAATACCAAAATATTTTCCTCCATTTATCAATTTAATGTGTTTCTCTGATAAAATATAAAAATTCAAATATCACTCTTACCAAAGAGTTAAAATAAATAAAAGATAAATCTACCTGCCATCTTCATTACTTCGATAAAATACAAGAAAAGGGTCTGATTTTCCAAAGAAATCCTTCTTGTCCAATTTGTTTGCACAAAATTGCATCAAAACAGCATCCTGAAAACAAAATTAATAAAAAGGCTCAAAAGCTGGTCTATAAATAACTAGAAACTGCAGACCTCAAGCAAGACTTGACAAGAAAACAAATTTGTCATTTTAATGCAAATGGCCAAGTGTGGAAGAGTTCCAGACAACATAAAATCTCTTTTTCAAGGATTGTGCAACTTTAAAAATTGCCCTGGAAATTTCCATTCAAGTCACAAAAGTTACTTATTAAAAACTGTTAACATTTTCCCCCTAAAAAGTGATATTAAGCTAAATGACTCTGGGTACTTAAGGTTACCATAGAGGATTCACATTCATGTTTTCAATCACCCAGGTAGAGATTAAGAGCATTGTTTTGTTGTTGTTGTTGCTTTATTCCTTCATTCAGGAAATATTTAGTGAGAATCTACCATGTACCTTCCATGTATTAGATGATGAAATACATTAAAGATTAGACAGCAACATGATAGACTCCGACAACATAGTTCACGATCTTTTTTGGCAGGGGTAGTGGTAAATTCTTTCTTAAATTATAAACAAATACATCAAAATGTCTAAATGACTACATTTAAAAATAATTTCTATGATATTGGGTTTCAAGAAAACTAAAGCACCTTCCTTCATTTTCATCTGTAATGTAATTTTATATTTGCGTGTTAGTTATGCCAAACCAATCGTTACCAATTCATATATTCAAGCACTCATAATCTACATGATTTCAATAAAGGAAGTTAAACATTAATTATATGAGTTTTTGTTTAAAAGATAATGTAGAGTTCTTTAAAAATTAAAAGTAATACTTTTTGGGGATTTGTGTGTGTGTGTGTGTGTGTGTGTGTTTTAACTGAAAGGAGATGCTAAATGTTTTAGGAAGAGGTAGAGTGGAAAAGCGATTCAGAATAAATGAGGAGGTCACAGTTTTGAATAATATATGGTGGAAATATTAACAATGCCTAAAAAGATCAGTCTTATTCACCATTTTATTTGGGGGAGTCGAACAATACTTATTAAGGTATCCATAAAATTCTCATTATTTACTTTCAATTCCCAAAGGCCATAAAAACATGATGCTCTCTTTTTCTTTCTTTTCCTTTTTTTGGTACTGGGGATTGAACTCAGGGATACTTGACCACTGAGCCACATTCCCAGCCCTATTTTGTGTTTTATGTAGAGACATGGTGTCACTGAGTTGCTTAGTGCCTCACTGTTGCTGAGGCTGGCTTTGAACTCGTGATTCTCCTGTCTCAGCCTCCTTAAGTGCTGGGATTACAGGCATGTGCCACTGCGCCCAGCATGATGCTCTCTTTTTCATCCATTCATTCATTTACTTTGCAAATATTTCTCAAGAAATATCCAAGTCAGACTTGGGAATAGGGTGATAAGACAATTTCTGCTTTTGGAAATGTCATAGTTCTAGATTTCTCCACTCTTCCCCTCCTTTCCCATCCCTTTTTAGATACCAAGGATTGACCGCAGGGATGCTCTGTCACTGAGATACTTCTCTAGCCCTTTAAAAAAAAATTTTTTTTTAAATTTGAGTCAGGGTCTCCCTAAGTTGTCCAGGCTGACCTTGAACTTTAGATCTTCCTGCCTCAGCCTCCTGAGCAGCTGGGATTTCAGATGTGTGGCACCACATGCAACTCTAAATTTCTCACTTCCAAAGATAATGGTATAGTGTAATTTTACTTTATCATTTAGCATGTAGCTATGATAACTTCTGCCAGAGGAACATAATTAATATAGAAGGAAATATATTCTAACCAGGCATACTGATGATACACATTTTAAAGAAAATTAAAAGAACAGAAACAAGAACAATATAGACCATCTGTTACCTCAAACAAAAAGCAATCCAATATGATCACTTTACTTTTGAAATTTGAGGCCCAAAGATAAAAAATTTCTGTACTATCCATTAAGAAAGCAATGAGAGAATCATCTAGATGATAAAACTATAAAAGCAAGGACAGAATTCAGAAGAAAAGACTGTTTTGTTTTGCTTGTTTTCATATACTTCATTTATATACATATATGGAAGTGCTCTTTGGAGAGAGTGGTTTTCTAAGAACACAGGACATTACAATGACATTGTTCTTGATGCAGAAAAATCACTCTTCTCAACACACACCTGCAAAGCACATGGACCAAAACACAAACTTCCAAGAAACATACACGTAAAATGCATGAAAGATGTATAAAAGCTGGTGCAGTGGTACACACCAGGAATTCCAGCTACTGGTGAGGCTGAGGCAGGAGGACTGAAAGTCAGCCTCAGCAACTTAGTAAGACCCTGTCTCAAAATTTAAAAAAAAAAAATTTTGAAGGCCTGGAGCTGGATCTCAGTGTAGAGCATGCCTAGGTTCAATCCCCGGCACCACTAAAAAATAAACGTTAAAAATTAAAAATAAATAAATTACATGTATTTTAAATTGACTATGAATAAAACCTCAAAGATATGTTATTATTAAAGCATGAATTTTACATGACCATTGATAAGCTTAACATCAATATTTCATATTTCAAATTTTATTCCTGAAGTCTGATAAAAATGAATGATTGATTCAAAATAAAGATAGCCTTCAATGCAGCAAATGCTATAATGTTGGGAAAATGTTTTTAACACAAATGTATTAAACACAAAAGAAATCTAATGTATTAAAAAAAATAAGCATTAATGTACTTTTAGAAATACACCAGCATCATTGCAGAGTTTTGAGGTGTTCATTCTCTCTTATACTTAATGCCACCAAATAGATTTTTAAGACTTCGCCTAATGCTCATGCAGCAGCATAAAGAGCTTCCTACCGAAGAAATCTACTTGGATGTTTCAGAGGTATAAACTTGCTTCTCCTCCAATTTGGGAATCCGCCTCCCAAGATCTCAAGGAAGCCATCCTTGGCTCCTTGCTGTGTATCACTATTTACGCAATCCATTACCAGGTTGTTATATTCACCTGTAAAACTTCTCTCAAATCTTTGCTTCACATCCACTGCCACTACCTCAGCCCCGGCCAGCTTCACATCTCACCTGCACATGTTCTTGTAGCACCTACTCCTTTCTCCTTCAACTCTTAGACCTTATTTAATCCATTCTCTGAACATTGAACAGACAAAAGAAGCTTTTTCAAACATGAAAGAAATCATGTTGCTCTCAGCTTAACGTTCTTCAAGGCTTTCTCTTGCATTTAGAATGAATGCAGAATTTTTAACATTGTCTTCAAAGGCCAGCATCAGATGGGCTTTGACCAGTCTTTTCGACCTTTATCTGGAGAAGATTTAACTCAGTTGTCCCCCATTGCCAGCCCCTGGCCATCACACCTGGACACATTCCTTTCCCAACCTTACCCAAGCTGTGTGCTCTGCTGAAATTCTTACACTTTGGCTGACAAACCACTGCTCCTTTTAGGTCTGAGTTTAAATGTCGCATTCTAAAAGGAGAATGCAGCTACCTCTCTTCAATATAAATCAGATGCCCACTGCACTCTCTCATAATATATCTGAATCACTTAGAATAGATGATGATATATTTATCTGTACAGTCAGCTGTGTAATGTTTGCCTTTCCACCTAAGTGTTCTTTAAAGACAAGGACCAGAACTATGGGCTTTTCTTCTTACCACTGCATTCCAAATATCCATTTCAGAGATATTAAAGCATTCTGTGAATATTACTGAATCAATATATCAATCAGAAAAGAAAAAAAAAAAACTTCTTTGCTGGATAATTTCAAGCTACTTTTAAAATACTGAGTGAAAACACATTCCCAATGTGACTTAAATGATATAAGTTTTTACTCTGTCATTTAATTAGATAATAAAACTATATAATACTGTTGAGAAAATTAGGATTATCATAGAAAAATAAACACTTATATAAATTTAATATTGATAAATCTCTAAAATGAAGCCCTTTTTTCCTACATAGTATCCACCTGCAAGAGGTATTAATAATACTTAAATTTTGGGAAAAAAAACATAGGGGAAAGTTTTCTTGCTGTGGACCTTAACTATAATTTTTTTGGATTTGATGCCAAAAGTACAAGCTACAAAAACAAAAATAGACCAGTAAAATTACATCAAAATAAAAAGTTCCTGCACAGTAAAGAAAACAATCAACAAAATGAACAGGCAACCTACAGGATAGGACAAAATATTTGCAAAAAAAGAAGTGATGAAGGGCTAATCTCCAAACCATGTAAACAACTCCTACAACTCAGTCAGAAAAAGAAAAAAAAATACCAACTCAATCTAAAAAATGAGCCATGGAAGTAAATAGATGATTCTCCAAAGAAGATATACAAATGGCCAACAAGTATATGAAAGAGTCCAAGTATCACTGATCATCAGAGAAAGATAAATTAAAACTACAATGAGATATAATCTTACCCCTGTTAAAATAGCTTTTATGAAAACACAGAGAAAAGATTACAAGTGTTGATAAGGATGTAGAGAAAAAGAAATCCTTACAGCTGTTAGTGGGAATGCAAATTAGTGCAGACACCATAGAAAACAGTATGGAGGTTCCTCAATAAATGAAAAATAGAATTACTAAATGATTCAGATGATTCAGCAATTCCATTTCTAAGTATACAGCAAGAGAAATTTAAAACATTATCTCAAAGAGATAATCTGCACCCTTTGCTCACAATAGCTAAGATATGGAAGCAACCTAACTGACCTAACTGAACCAGCAGTCAATGAATGGATGTGTGTGTATGTGCTTACAGGTTGTTTTGTTGTTGTTGTTTTGTGTGTGTGTGTATGAGAGAGAAAGAGAGAGAAGAAATACTATTCAACCTTAAAAAGGAAGGAAATCCTGTCATTTGTGATAGTATAGGCTGAACCTGTAAAACATGTAAGTGAAATAAGTTGGATATAGATAAATACTACACAATGCAACTTATACAAGGAATCTAAAATAGTCAGACTCACAGAAGCGACAAGTAGAAGGATGGTTGCAGGGATTGAGAAGAGGAGGAAACCGTGAGGTATCAGTTAAAAAGCATGAAGTTTGTTTCTCAGGATGAATAGTCCTAGAGATCTACTGTACAACGTAGTGTTTATAGTTAATAATACTGTATTGCGTACTTAAAATTTGCTGAGAGGGTTAATCTTAAGTGTTCTTATTACAACAACAAAAACAACAATAATAAAGATGTTGGGAGAAACTTAGATATTGTTATGATATAGATTGTGCTGATTGAGTTCATAGGTATATATTTATCTCCAGACTCATCAAACTGCACACATTAAATATGTAGAGCTTTCTGAATGTCAATTCACCTCAATAAACTGATTTTTAAAACAGAATAGTAGCCTTTTAAGTTGCAGAAAATAAAGCTCTAAGTACATAACGTTCCTCAGCTGAAGAGTGAAAGAGACAAGAATGAAATTCAGGCATCCTGGCTCCAAAGCTTATGCTCATCATACAAGTAAACAACTGATGCTTGTTTCAAAGAAAAAAACAATGTAGTTTTGTATGGTGTTGAGTGTGAAATAAAATTATTTCATTTAAAATTCTAAATTATAATGCCTGATACACTTTTAAAATTCCATAAAATATAAATCCAAAATAACTCCATTATTCTTCTATCAACACTATTTTAAATAGACTTGTGCATTCTACTATATTAGTATAGAATGAAATTCTTTTTCTAGGTTTAATTACTAATGATGCTGACCATCATAAGGATATAGCTAAGTATCATAATTTAAAGAATATACAATGAAGTTATACCAAGATTATAAGCAATATTCATAAAGGTATTAATTAGATCTATGATTTCATGAGAAATATGTATTTACTCATTGAAAGATAATTTCAGATATTCTTGAAGTTTTCACCGTAGAAAAGAGGAGAGTACCCAGATCAATAAGTAACAAATTCTACTTCATTTTGCATGGAAACTGAAGAATTCCCACATTCTTCTAAGCAATACAATAGAATTAAAAGTGAAAGATATGTAAGATGCAACCTGACCATCTCTGCTCAACCTATGCCCTTAATATCCTGGCTCTATTTGAAATAGAACTGATAGCAGTGTGTTCATGGCAAATTTAAAACAGAACTATCTTAATAAACTCAAGATTGTGACAAACTAGCATACTAATATTGTCATCAAGAACATGTATCTTATTGACCATAAACTTCCTTTTCTCTTCCCTTTCTCATTATGCAAAGCACACATTATCACAAACATATGTGAATTCAGAGACAAGAAGTGTAAAAGATGACTACTTCAAGTCATCATGCCACTTTAACAAAAAAACAAAAAAAGGATAGTAGGGAGTATTTCTGCATTTAAATAATTATACTATTTTTGTAAGGCATTTTTAAAATACACAAAGTATTTTTATGTATACTGTGTTATCAAACTTAATGCTATAGTAGTCAATTATTAGAGTTGGAAGAAGTTTCAAAGATATTTCAGTGGCTAATGCATATGTTTGATTTTTTTGTCCTTCAAATATGGAAAGTAAAACTCAGAGTAGTTCATTAACTTGATAATACAAAGCACAAACTCATAGCACAACTAAAATTCAATTTCACTTTGATGGATTTTAATACTACAGGTAGTTTCTGGGTTTTACAGATAAGAGAAGAGGTGGTTATAACTGGCCTAGGAAGACAAAGACATTACAAGGATGAAGAAATAAAAATCTTCAATTTGCAAGTGTTTTTAACTACTAAAATTCTAACATTCTTGCTTAATTCTTATTTAATTGCCTTCAGAATTAAGCCTGTTTTTATACTTTCTTATGATTTAGTTTCCTGTGATTATTTCACCTTTTCCTCTTCCCTTGTCCCCTAGAATCCCAAAACTATGTAATTGATTTAAATACTTCCTATCATTTCTATCATTTTCCTATCATTTCTTAGTAATATTATAGTTTTCAGATGAGACTATCTCAGAAATACATTGTGAAAATAAATCCACTGCATTTATCTAAAATTTAAAAATCCTCGAGATAATAAAACACTATTACTCTATATAAAAACTGATGCTAAAGTAAAAGTATTAAGCTTTTGTTATTCTTCATAAGTCTCTGTTCCTAAAACCATCAAGAAGAAATTGAAAATAAAAAGCCCTAGAGGTATAATCTAGGGCAAACTTTTTTTTTCCTCCAGAAATAACAATTCCCAGGGATCCACTGGGCCACATTTTAAGCAGTTAATATTGACTTTGGATTTAGCAAGCCATCATTACCTCCAGTGTGGAGTGTCACAGCTATCACCCCATTTCTTGTTGACAGTGAAATCATTGAAGATGAGTCCGTGGGTATATCAGCAAATCACAACTAAAAATAACACTTTTCTAAAAATACAATCAATGTACTCTAAGAGTCAAACTCCCATTTGGAGTGGCACTTGGTCCTTTCTTCAAATGTGGACTTCCCAAGCTAGCAGAAGATGGAACCAATATAAATTTTGGGATAATTCAGTTAGAAATGTGAGGAGAAATACTTATACAGAAGGGCTAAATCAAGTGATCAGAAATATTATTTCAGGGGGGCAGTGACTCAGTGGTAGAGTGCTCACCTAGCACATGTGAGGCACTGGGTCCGAACCTCAGCACCACATAAAAATAAATAAATAAAATAAAGGTTTAAAAAAAAAGGAAATATTCCTTCAAAATTAGGCATAAATCAACATTTACCAGTAAATGGATGGGTCTGGAGACTGTCATGCTATGTGAAATAAAAAAAGCCAAAAGTTGAATGTTTTCTCTGATATATAAAAGCTAAGCCACAATAATAGGGAGAGGGGAAGAACAGAAGTTCAGTAGATTAGGCAACGGGGAATGGAGAGGAGGAAGAGGGATAGAAAAAGCAAAGATAGTGGAATGAATCTGACATGACAGTTAATCTCACCATCATGTACATACACAAGAATGGGGACTCAACTAGAGTAAGATATATTACAAGCATGTATAATTATATCAAAAGGGATTCTACTGCCAGGTATAACTCCACAGAACCAATAAATAAATTAGTTAATTAAAAAAAACAAAATGAGACATAAATCTGCAATATTTCTTTCAGGAATTGAATCAACTGGTGTAAATGACAACTCCTTATAATAGTGCCTAAAAAAAAAGAGGTATTGATATTATATTTTAGTTTAATACTTTTTATTCTTTAAAAAGCTTATTAACTGTAGTTTCTCTGGTCAAAGTTCTAAGTACCATAAGTAGTATTTTATGAATGATAGTATTATATAACACTTATTTTCAATTATTTTTGCTCAAATTACTTAAGAATTAGTTATTTAAGTGAAGTTTCAGAAAAAGTATTTCAAAGAAAAATGAGAAATAACTTCAAACAAAGAAATATGTACTCACTCTGCAACAGTTTAATTCCTCAGCTGTAAGTATGATGGTACCACACTTCCTCCCTGGAATTCCTCTAGAACAACAAAAATATATTTATATACATTAATACTTTATGTTAATATCCAATATAAATTAATATGCTATATTTTCACATAATCAAATAAAGAGCATACTACTAACAGGTGGCTCTTCTCTAACAAAATAAATTCCCAGGCTCACCTTTAGTTTGTCCTATAGATCCACCTATCAATGAAGCTAAACTTTTCACATCACTTCAATATGTTATTCCTGTGCTCAAGAATCTTCAATAACATATACCGTACATAACACAGTGTAATATAACAAAACTTCCGCTATGGTGTCTTAAGGTTTCAACTGTGCTATTAAAAACCTACCGAAAATCTTGCCTTCCACTATTTCCCTCTCCTTTCATCAAAAAGGCCCCTTATTTGTGCTTCCCTCGTCTTTGTGTTCACTCTCTGGATCCAACACACCATAGCTTGCTAATTGTTCCCTACAGTGCCTCAAATTTTCCATATCTTTTGTTCCAGGAAAATCTTATGTCTTTTCTGTACTCCATTGCACTTGAAATTAGTACCATAAGGATTAGCATTTAATTAGTCCAAAATTGTTAAAATCACGTTTTTGCCTCTTCTTTTTTCAAGTTGGTAAGTTGTATGAGGGCAAATGTCATGACATAAACCTCTTGCTAATCCACAGAGTTAAACATCTACACATAACAGGTACACATATGTAAGCAAGCTGTAATATATAAGCAAAACTGAGCAAAATAAAAACCCCACTAAATTTAATCTCTACGTGTTTTGGCTTTCCAGCTGACTTCAAGAACAAAGTCGATATTCTTATAGGCCAGATGTGTGTATAGTTCCTATGGTTTGGACCAGTGTTCCCCAGAGTTCAATGTGTTAAAAAAATCAGTCCAAGGGTGGTGAACAGGGTGGTCCCAGCATGCTGTGGATCTTTAGGGGATAGGGGTATAGTGGAATGTTCTTGGTCATTGGAGATATCTCTCAAAGAAGATTGTGGGAACACAGCCCCTTCTTCTCTTACTTTATTTCCAGGCTCATTAGGGTAGTATGCTAGTGTGCTCTAACACACACTGCCACTATGAGCTGACATCCTTGCCAGGGACCCAAAGCTATAGGTCACCAGAACTATGAGCCAAAATAAATCTTTATGTTTTATAAGTTAATGTCCTAAGTTATTGTTTTACAGTAACATTAAGCTGATCAACACAGTTCCCTGCATACGTAAAGAAACATACAGACAATTCCATGAGAAGTTTCCAAAGAGCAATCCCAACACTCTAATGGTATATGTTGTACCTCTTTGTCCTGTCATGAACCATAGCCCAGACCCTTCTGTGTGCTTTGGGAATTACAAATGGTAGCAAGAAAAGTGCTTTTGTCCTCAGAAATAATTCATTTCCAATAATTTATTACAACATATATAAAACCAGTCCCTTACCCTCTTATCTCCAGTATAGAAGAATCGTAGTCTGAATATCATGATTGGGAAGAAGATGAAATAGTAGACAGTTATAAAACTAGGGGTTGTGAATATATTAATATAAATTATATTCACTCTAAACCTATTCTATCCTCTCTGTCTGATCTCAGAAATCTCAGGCTTACACTAACAGTCCCAGTTCACAGCTTGTACGGTAAACTGTCTATCACAAAATCTTATCTCCACCACATCCCTACTCCTCATCAGGTAAATTTCACATGTCAGAATCTTCCATTTCTTTATATCCTTATGACTAAGAGCTCAATTAATCTAATTTTGCACATTTTTCTTAAAATATTTCATATATCATTTTTAACATCTTTCCAGCAAGTTTAATTTTTCTAACCCAGCTGAAACTTTCTTTTCTTCTTTCTATTGTGAATCACAAGATTTATATATTTAGCAGGGTGACAAATTTAAGCAGCTGGACTGAGCATCTACCTGGAAATACTATAAAATGCTGAATAAAATATGTCAAAGTCTACATAAATGTTCTGATAACCTGGCAAGAAAGCAAGGACCAATGAGAAGCTGAAATGAATCCTGGGAAATTTATTCTTAGGCTTCCCTTTCCTCTTCTTTTTTTTTTTTTCCAAATGGTTATTTAGTGCATAAAGATAAGAGAAGAGAGGAAGGGGAGGTGAATACCCAAAGTGGAAAGCTTGGAGTCCTAATGACTAAATTGCCTGATCATAGCATGAATTACATATAAACATTCACTTTGGAGGGCCCCATAAAATAAATCACTGCCTTAAAACTTGATGAATAAAAGAGAAAAAAACGAGTTCTAATAATTTAGGACTCAATGAAGCTTACTGCCTTAACTACTACCACATGAGTAGTTACCAAAACTTCAAGAATTCAGTTTAATTCAATTGATCATAGGTGCCTTTATTGATCATAAATTCAGGTTTGCCTTCAAAGTGGATTCTAAAATATTTTCACATTAAAAGTTTTAAAAGTATATATAAGGCTTATTTTTAAATATCACAAAATACTCAAGGAAAAATGCACTATGTATTGGAATCGCCAAAACAATAGGTTACAGAACCTAACAGCTTTAGAATACTGAAAGTATTATTCACAGTACCCAAAACATAAGCTTGTATAATTTATCCAAAACTTGAGGAGAATGGAAATATGATAACTAGCAAAGGATTATAAAACTAACCAAGAACATTTGAAATAGCATTGAGATCCCATAAATAAATCCAAACATACGAAGTCAATCAACTTTTGATGGCACCAACAGGACACATAGAAAAAAACAGAAATCTCTTCAATAAATAATGCTGGTGAAACTGGATTTCCACAGACAAAAGAATGACATTGTATGATTACTTTACTTCATACAAAAAATCAATTTGAAAATGGATAAAACACCTAAATGTAAGACCAGAAACTATAAAACTACTACAAGATAACATAATATAAAAGCTCCTGGATATTGGTGTTTGCAATGATATTTTAGATGTCACACCAAAAGCTCAGGCCATAAAAGCAAAAATAAATCAATGGGACTATATCAAATTAAAAATCTTCTGTGCAGCAAAAGAAGCAATTGACAAAAGGAAAAAGCAACCTACATAATTGGGAAAAAATATTTGCATACCATATATGTGATAAGAGGTCAACATTTAAAATTTATAGAGAACATGTGAAATTCAACAGTGGAAAGACATTTCTCCAAAGATGACATAACAATAACCAATAGGTATATGAAAAGATGCACGATATCATTAATCACCATGCAAATCAAAACCACAGGACAGCACTTCATACTCGTTAGGATGGTGATTATCAAAAAGGCCAAAGATAATGAATGTTGGTGAACATGTGCAGAAGACAACTCTTGAACACTGTTAGTGGTGACGTAGATTTGTATGGCCATTATGGAAAACAATATGGATGTTTCTAAGAAGTAAAAACAGAACCACCACATGACCCAGCAATCCCTCCTCTGGGTATGTACCCCAAAGAAATAAAATGGCCACTTAGTAAAGATATCTGCTCTCCTGTGTTCACTGCAGCCCTATTCATGATAGCCAAGATATTGAAAACACCTTTGTACCTATTGACAGATGAGTAGATAAAGAAACAGTGGTGCATACATACAATGTAATATTATTCAACCCTAATAACAAACTGGATCCATTTGCCACAACATGGATGAAACTGGAGAATATTATGAAGTGAAATAAGCCAAACCCAAAAGGAAAAATACTTGCATTATCTCATATGAATGATATTTTTTAACTATTCAAAAACACAGAGATAGAGAAGGGAATGGTGATTGTCAAAAAGAAGAGGAAAGGAGGAGATCTAAGCCAGAGAATACACAAAGTACAAAATATATAAGATGAACAAATCTGAAAATCTAATGAATAATATGATTATGGATATAAAATTGGACTGTATATGAGATGCACACTGAGTAGATTTTAAGTGTTCATGCCTCACACAAACTCTATAAACAGGAAACAGTTTATTGAGATGCAAGATATGTGAATTTACTTCACAACAGTAATCTTTTTAACTATCTACATGTATCCTACAACATCATGTTGCATATCTTAAATATACACAATAACATTTTATTTTTTAAAAATAACCATGAAGGAATATTTGGAAAAAAACAAATAGAACTTCTAGAAACAACAGGAACTATCATTAGACTATTATTATTGTATTTATATTTTATTACAAATAATAAGTAATAAAATAGAAATACAAAATTCAATGGGTAGATTTTATAGTAGATCAAAACAGAGGGGCCCATCTCTCTAAAGAAACAAATTACCTGCTCCCAAAATATAAACACAGGATAACAGTTATAGACATTTCAGTTCAAACATGGAAGAAAAAAAAGGTAGAAGGAGTTTTAAAGTCCAGTTGAGCACTATCAGTTTTCACAGCAGCA